>VWYP01002593.1:152646-245655 GCA_013400435.1 Pycnonotus jocosus | reverse complement strand
TGATTTACTAGTGTTAAAAAAAAAAAAAAAAAAAAAGATTAAAAAGGAACACAAGGGCTCATTCAAATGAATGGCATTTTAGGTCAACATAATGCAAAGTTATAATGCAGTCTGCCCACATTCTGTAGACTGGCTCCTGGATACCCTGACTCACAAAGAGGATTTAATGTTTATACTAAATCGCAGCAAACAAGAGAGCCAATATTTGATTCAAGAGCAGGAAAAGCCTAATGTGAGCCTTAAATGTGCAGGTAAAAAAGAGATTAATGTGTACCTAGAGGTGAAACAAGAGCTACACAGGAGAATTCCAGTGTCCTTATTTTTAATATGAAAAAAGGGAAAATGTGCAGAAAAAAGCTAAAGTCAAGATATTTTGGTCTTAACCCTCTAGTAAGTGTTAATGAGCTCCTTTTTTTTAGACCTCACAGAGGTGGCCAGACTAACATAGGTGAGTACATTAGAGAGAAAACACAAAGCAATAAAGGGTCTCCTGTCAAGGCAGACAAGCATAACATGAACTGAAAATTAAAAGCAGAAAAATTCAGAGTAGAATTGAATACCCATTAGTTAGCACTGAAAGAGATTAACCACTGGAACGAGCTCTCAAAGTAATGAATTCTTCATGTCTTGATGTCTTCAGGTCAGGCATTTCTGAAAAATGTGCTGTGGCTAAACACAAGTTATTATTTATTGATAGCCAAATAATTAACTTAATACATGAGCAATTGCATGAAATGTAATAACTTGTGACATAGGAAGACAGGTTGTGCTCTGAATGTACGATTTCATAGCTTTTCCAGAACAGGGCACATGAGCACTTTGCCAGCAGTGGATGTTGGCACATTGGTAAGTGAAACAGCAGAATGGATGATGAACTGACACTCCTTTCACCATCATTTTACAGACTCAAATATGTTGTTATCTCCTTGCCACTTCATGCTGATCAGTGCTTCCTCTTTCTCGCAAGCTTCCCAGCTCAAAAGCCAACACCTGTAAGCCAGCACCTGCTTGTGCTCTTCTAGTGAAAAAATGATCAGGCCCATTATTTAGCTCATCCTCTCCTTTTATTTTAAACTGTAGAAGGTATTATATCTTTCCCTGATTCAGTGCTTCCCTTTGAAACATTTAATTTGCAAGTAGTGGGTTTAACATGTATCAGTTACACTGACAAAAAAAGCCACTCCTTTTCAATAGCTATTAGATGAAATTCATAATCCTGCAAGAATCTCATCTAATGTTAAAGATCTGAAATTATTACAGCTAGGTAACTACATATTTATCATCTCCTTATTGCAGGTTTTTACCCCCTGAGCTTCCCATCTTCTTCCTTTAATTTGCATCTGGCTGTATCTTTAGTTTTGTTTCCTTTCTAAAGAAATAAAGAAATAGGAGTTTTGCCATGTCAGATAATCAAGGATCCTTGATTATCATCTGCATTCTATGTTTCAGAGACATTTCATCCTGCAACTGCCTTTTCCTTTTAGCCTTGTAGCAGAAAACAAAAAAAATCTCACTTCCCTTCTAGTCTTCTGTTGTCTTCAGGAATTCACTTTACTTTTGTGCTTGCTTTACTTCGTCAGCAATTCCTGTTGTCTCTACCATTTTTTGTAATCCTTTACACATTTTTTTTTTCCCCAGGGCTAGATCCTTTTAGGGAAAGGAAAAGCTCCAGGAGACTACATAGTTTACTCTCTAAATTTTTTAGTGTGCCCTTAAATACACTGCACTTTAATATTATTTCTTCTATTTCCTTTTGATGGTAGTTTTTTCAGTCCTTAAAAGTGACTTCTTATTACTTGTGTTTTCTTTAAAAAGCTTGACACTATCGCCCTGTAGTTTTAGTGTCAAGCTGTGTGTCTAAATTCTCATGGGCAGCCATAACAGTCCTGTTTTACACGTTTGAACACTGGGAGAATACACACCAACTATCCCATGGGTTTGTGGGTTGTTCCCATTTTCCCCTCATCTCTTGTGCATGTAAAAGGTTTGTAACTTTGTACTGTAGGAAAACATCTGTACACACTTGCAGATCAATACATCCATCTTTCCCCAGTATATATTCAATATATTCATCTATATTCCCCACCCAGACCATGCATATTGTAAAGTGAAACATGTGAAATGTGTATAAGGCCAATCTGCTTTCCTATTAGCTGGCAAAACCAGGAAGCACAAATTTACACTTACAGACCGTAAAAACATACAAGGCCATGGAAACCACCCTTTGGTGTAGATGTAAGGAGAAACTGGGATTCAACTGACAATTTTTGCAATGTTTGCAGGATGGCATTTGCCAATGTAAACCTGACTTGCAAAGATACAGTGTCTTTTACTGTGAATGGTCTATTTTTGCTATAAATGGCCCCTTTATTGGAAATGGTCTTCCTTTACCTTTTCATCTTGGACTATTTGAACTACCCAACCATATTTTCCCTTCTGTAATGCATTACTACAGATGAAGAAAAATAGGCAAATATTATTATTCCAGGAATACTGGAATATTATTCCTTCTAATGAACTAGTTCATTTTCAAATGTGCGGAGAGATTTTCAATATTGTACATATAAGGTTGTGCTTTCAAGTTCAAACACAGAAACTCTGTGTTTACGCTTCTAAACTTGGAAAAGAATTAAACTTATTTGAGAGCATATTCTGGCAAAAAATAAAGACAGAAACAAGATGACGTGGGAGATGTTTGCTGGTCAACCTCATAGTCAACACAGGAAGAAAAATAGGAAGCCCTATTCACTGGAGTAACTAGATGCTCGAGGTCCCTTCAGCTGCCTCTCTTACTGTATGGATATTGCCTTTTCTTTCAGGACACCTTGGCAAGAAAGGAGATCTGGCTTGCAGAAGCATAAATAGACTCTAAATTACCCCAAATGGAATGCTGCAATACTCCATCAAACAATTCCCTCCTTATCGAAATATTAAATCCTGCATGCCCTCAACTACTCTATGTTGGCAGCAAAATAATAATGAAAAAATAATGCAGGAAATAGGATCATCTCAGAGTCTGGATTTCTCATGCCTTGCACCAAGGAAAAAACTGTCAGTTCTGTGGCTGCAAAGAATCATGCAGGTAGGAATATATAGTCTAAAATAACTTGTATGTAATTCTGCTTTTCTTTTTTCTTACAGATTTCTTAGTAACCTGTACAGTTCTCTGCACTGAACTCTCTCTTTTCAGAATGGTGAAAGCAGTAAGTAATGTTGCGGACATGTAACCTCCTAAAAAATATTGCTAGTCATTAATGACCATTGTCACATACAGATTTTTCAGCATTTAGATGGAGAATATTGGTTCAGGCCCAGTTTTCCCAATATGTACTTTTTAAGGGGTTTGGGAAAGAGGTATTATCTTCTGAAAAACAAACAAACAAACCAACCAACCAACCAACCAACCAAAACAACCACATAGAACAAAAAAGTATACCTAGATCCAGAAAACAGAATAGTTGCTTGGGATCTCACCAGGATTAACTATTATACTAACCACGTTTCAAAATACCATTTCTTGTTTGACAAAAGGAGTGTCAGAGACTACACTGCTTCTGAACTACTGATGCGTGAGTTCAAAGAGGAACTATTAAGCCCTGGATCTGTGCCTGAGCTTTTTATTCCTGGCACTATCAAAGGGTGTGATCATTAATCCCAGTTAAACAAAAAGCCAGCACGTTCTGCAGAATCAAAGGGTGAACCAGGATTCAGGAGAGAGATGTCCTGCTATTGCTTCTGTTGATGACTTGTTATGTCACTTGTGAAGGTGGCGTTGGCTGAGCTTCTACTACTTTTTGCTCAGTGATTTGGTATTGGCTTGGGGGCCATAACTTTACCTATCTATAGATTTGTCAGTGTGTTGAGCCACTGTAGCAAACATCTTGGGAAATGCATTTTTACAGAATAAAGAGTGCATTTATATGTATTATAGTTATGTATTTAACATCTTTTCATTGTAAATTCAACTATTGGGAGCTTCTATACAAACTTAAACAATTTTATGTTTGCTTACATCATTAAAGGAGATTAAATCCCACTGATCTTGAATAAATCTTAGACCATGCCATTATTTCCACCTGTTTGTCTCAGCCCTTTCACTTGAAGCTTAGTCCATAAACCAATCAGCTGGTTTGTGCAGAGATAGGTAAGGTCAATGTCTGCATTTGTGATTGGAGTTTAATGTGAGGGCTCAGTCCCATACTCCATTTCATTGTGGAGAAGCAAACTCCTTTGTTACTTACATACTTTACCATTAAAGAAGTCTCAGGAATCTTCACTGGAATCTAATCTGTTGATTAGATCATGCTATGCCTGACAGATGCTAAGGAAGAAACAGGATATTTGCACAAAAACTACTCAGCAGACATATAGGAATAAAGAAATGCCAATTATTCAGTAAGGATTTACCTGCTATGCCTAATTTTGCAGAGGGATATGGAAAGAATTGAAAGGTTAAAAGGAAGGGCAACAAATATGTGGCAAAGCCATGAAAAGTATTTATTGCAAGACAGGAACTCACAGGTCTGATAAGGTTGCCCCTCATAAGCATGAAATTCTAGAACAGACATCCCACAGGAAGGTTACTGCAGGAAAGGACTTAATAGAGAGCATGAATGAATGAAATACTGTATTTCAAGACTAAGGGAATGAACCCAGCCTCCTAGGACTGTTTGGGTTATTTCCAAAATATGAGACTTCTTTTGAAGAAAAAATTAATTTCCAGTCAAATGGACCAGAACTGATGGTGTTAGGGTAATATTTGTTTTTTCCCCATGTGGTTGAACAATGTTTCAAAGGAATCTACATTAAAAGAAGCAGCTGTGTGTGTGTTTAGAAGTGAGTAGATGATAAAACTTAACTTAATAAAGCCAGTTGGCTATGGGAGATGGGTGTGCATATAACAACATGATACCTCATGTGACTAAAATGCATGTTAGAAATATACAAGTTTTCTGTTTGTGCTGATGTCAGGTGCTCAATATATGAAAAATGCCTGTTTGGCTTCTTTTCCTCAATAAACTGCACCGTGTTGTAATTTGGGTAGTAGGATACTGCAGAAGGAAATCTGTGTTTCTTCTCTGCTCTTGAAAAAACCCAACCCAGTAAACTCTACTTCTTTTGCCCTATTTTCCTTTCACCTTGCATGCAGCTCATGAGCCAGTACTCTCTTTCTTCATTAATGAAGTTTCATCTCAGTCCTTCTTTTTTCATCTGACACTCACACTGATGATAATTTCTGCTCCCCTGCCAGTGCTGCACAGGAATCACAGGTATTGCTGCTGAGTTGGGGATCTCTGAAGCACAATGAGCTCCACACTGAGATCAAACCTGTGGATCAACAGCACATGATCAAGATGTTATCATCTTGGGATACCACAATTCAGGGAGGTCTGGTCACTGTCATTAAGTGGACTAGGATGGTAAGCAAAGGGCACTTCTTACCATTTATAGCAATGCTATTTGACTGCCTCTGTTACCTTTTCTGATTGCTGTCAGGGATTGCAGACTGTCAGTACTACATTCCCATTTCCCTTCCTGTCACTGATGCAAGTTTTTGGGCCACTGCCTAGAAGAGATCTCTGTAACAGAGGTCCCTTCTGTCCTTTTTTCCCCTGACAGGATGAAAATTCTCTAGTTCCATACACGGCTGTTTTCAAAGGAGAACGAAGAGTCCTTTCATAACCTTGAACTGAGGCATCTTCATCTTGGGGAGAGAATTTCCTCAAACACTCCATTTTTGTGTAATTTGCAGTAGGAATTGATGCCACACTTCTTCCTTTAGGACAGAAAGGGCAGAAGTGAGCTTCCTTCCTTATTCAGTGGCTTCCTTATCCTGCCTGACGGTCTCCGTTCCTCCACGGAAGGGACACAGCACTCAGGAGGGAGGAGTAAACACAGAATGGCTGATGTTGGAAGGAACTTCTGGACGTCATCTTGTCCAAATCACCTGCTCAAGCAGGGCTCCCCACAAGGACCGTGTTCAGATTAATAGCTTCATGGATGGAGACTCCTGAACCTCCTGGAGCGACTCGTGCCAGGGCTTAGTCATTCTCACAGTAAAAACTGTTTCCTGATGTTGAAAAAAACCCTCCCATGTTTCAATTTGTGCCCATCACCACTGGCCTTGTTACTGAGCCCCACTGAAAAGAGCCTGGGTCCACCCTGTTTGTATCTTCCCTTCGGGTAGTTGTACACATCTGTGAGATCCCACTGAGTCTGCCCTTCTCTAAGCTGAATAGTCCCAGCTCTCTCAGCCTTTTCTCAGAGGAGAGATGGTCCAGCACCTTAACCATGGTCATGATCATTTGTTGAACTCTCCGCAATGTATTCATGTCTCTCTGTACTGGAGCAGCCCAGATCTACACACAGCACCCCAGCCGTGCCCTCACCAGAGCTGAGCAGAGGGGCAGGATCACCTCCCTGGACTTGTTGGAATTGCTTTGTCTAATGCAGCCCAAGGTAACGTTCACCTTCTTTAGGACAAGAACACACTGCTGGCTCATGTCTGACCTGACGCCCACCAGGACCCACAGTGGGTGGGAGCCATCCACCCAATGCCAAACTGCATTCCAGTCGGGTAGTCCCCCACCTGTCCCGGCGCCTGGGTTGTTCCTCCCCAGTGACCGGGCTTTGCCCTTCGCCTCATTTGAAGTTTCTCTCCCTTGGTGTCCCCGAGTGCACAGAGCTGCTGTGCCCAGCTGGAGGGGCAGCGGGAGCTGTGGAGACACCCACTCACCCGGGCTGGGAGAGCAGCCTGCGGAGGACGGCGAGGAAGAACGCAGGGAGGATCAGGGGAGCAGCGTCCCGCCGGGCACGCCCGCTGCCGCCTCACCTCACCTCTGGCTCGCCGTGCCGCGTCGCGCCGCTGGGACAGCCAGCGGCTCCCGNGCCCCGCACTCGCTCGCACTCCGCACACCCCGCCCGGCCGCTCCCGGGGCGCCCGCCCATGGCTGACAGGAGCCTGATCGAGGGCGCCGAGCCCCTGCCGCGCCGGGAGGAGGCTCCGGAGTGGGGCTACGAGGAAGGTGAGCAGCGGGCGGCGACTCCGCCGGGGAGAAACTTTGTCCGCGGCCGGGGGAGGAGGAGGCGGTGTGGGAATTTCAGCGGCGGAGCGCGGCGGGGTTCGCTCCCCGGCCGTCCCGAGACGCCGGGAGCAGGGAAGTGCCGTCCCGCAGCGGGCGGGAGGGCAGCACGGGGCTCCGGCCGAGCAGCCCCTTCCCTGGCCGGGGACAGCGTCTGTATGACCCGCAGGGGTCTGTTCCCCCGTAACCTCATTTCCCTTGTGCCTCAGGAGTGGAGTGGGGGCTGATTTTTCCCGATGCTAACGGGGAGTACCAGTCTCCCATTAACTTGAACTCAAGAGAAGCTAAATATGATCCCTCACTCCTGGAAGTGCGTCTGTCACCGAACTACGTGGTGTGTCGTGACTGTGAAGTGATCAACGACGGGCATTCGATTCAGATTGCCCTGAAATCAAAATCAGGTATGCTGAAACGTGGCCTTGATTTTCCCGGCTAAAGCTTGTGTTGCCTGAAAACTCACTGTACTAATGTCCTGGGGTGTAGGAAAAGCAGCCTTTTGCAGCAGCGAGCAGCTGTGCCCGTTCAGCATGGACTATGCCCGGTGAGAGTGTTGCTGTTGACTTTGGTAGGAAGAGGAGCGAGTGTTGCAATGAGAGTTGCAGATTTCGATGCAGACTGGATGGTCAGTGAGATTGCTTCTAAGCATGTCCAGAATTTCCTCTTGTGGTGGTGGTATCCAATTCACGGGCATTAACAGCTGTCTGCACTCACAAGCAGTACAGACTATTGCTAAGACAGTGTAGTGCTAAACTGATCCGTACAGCTGGCAAGATTTGTTCATGGTTCAAAGACCATGTAAGTTAAAAGTGCGTTTTCCCATTAGTTAGAGCAGCTTCTGAATACTAAGTACAGAATTGGACAGCTTAAAATAGATACACCAGTTATACATGCTCACAATATTGATGAGGACCAAGTAGAAGGCAGTCCTCATTTCTTAAAGGATGACATTTTTGGTGTCACTCATCAAATATGATTTAGAAGCAAATAATAAAAGAAACAATTCCAACAAAAGTTAAGTTGCAACATCTTATCCAGACCTTTCATCTGAGTAAGCTGTTCTGTATGAAGGAGGCAAGAAAATAGGGAGGGAAAAAAGTCCATTTTCCTTTCCAGCACTAGAGTAGTTCTTACCATGTGTTTGGAAGAGCCACCATGTTATTCCAACCAGTCTTAGCTAGAAGCAGCCCTTTGGGGGCATTTAAACAGCTGAACATTGTCAAACCATGAGACATTCCAACTTTTGTTTCCTTCTGAGAACTCAGTACTGGGAACTACAGCTGTGCTAAGTGAGGGAGTCAGTTCAGTTTTACACTTTTTTTATTTTTTTTTTTTTTAAGGAAGGGTTTGTTATTTTAGTAATGATGCTTTCCTTTATAATTTCCTTTCTATGATGATTCCCATGGATTTTTGGAGTACGGAATGGAATTTTCTTTCTTGGAATTTTGCAGATTTGCAATAAAAAAGAAATGTTTTACCTCCTGTCAGTTTTACTGTCTTCATCAGAAGCAGAGCTCTTTTCCCAAGGGATGAGGTTCTCCCTGCAGGATCAGGAATTCTTGAATTCTCCTGTTGAGGAAGTGAGAGTGACCACAAGTGACCTCATCATTTGTATGCCAAAATGCAACTCCTTCTATCCTACCTTTCCCAAGGGCAGTTTGTAACTTAGTAATGATAATTAATAAGATGGGACCAACACACCTAAATGCCTTTGCAAAACCATAAAGAGAACTAGAAAAAAGGAAAGACTTCTTTTATACTTGAATGCAATGTGATGCCAGATAGATGAGTCTTGAATTATAAGAAAATGTGAAATAGAGAAAAAGGTTTTGACTGAACTATGGAATTATGATTTAGGAAATCTTGGTTTAATTTCAGCTTTTCCCTAGATTTGATGTTACGCAATTTCCCATTTACTTTTTTTAAACTGGGAATAATTTGGGAGGGAGAAGACAACATTTATTAAACCTTCCAAGTGGAGAAAAGAGTTAATAAGCTGTGTTTGAACCTAGCCTAGTATTCTGGCTATTTTTCAGAGATTGCAGAAACTCCTGCAGTTTCTTTTCCTCACAGGAGATCTCTGATGACAAATCCATTTAGCGAGATTATTTGGTTGGGAACTATTGAGCACTGAATGCTTTTGAAACTCTGTCCAAATAATGTGCAAGATCCTTGTCTACTGTAATGTTAACAGTCAAAGAAAAAGTTCTTTATGGAAAAAAGTAAACTGTTTAATATACATCTTAAAAATAAATTTATCATTACTGGTAAATTTTTTATCCTTTAATTCAAGACATGCAGTCCATATTGAATTCCCAAATCCTTCTTATTTAATTGCAAATATTTTCACAGCTGCTTTTGTTTTGATGGTGGAATGTATGTTGTGCATTAGGTGGAAGAACCATGACCAACTATGATATAGTTTTGTCATGGAATCAATGTCCTAACTGAAGCCTTGGAATTAAACTCTTTGAAGCTCCTGGAGATTCAGAACTACATCATATAGAGAACTTTTGTTTAGTTACAGTTTTTCTCAGAGCAATGTTTTAAAACAGAGAAAAGGCTCAATTTTTCTAATTGAGATGATGATTATTATTATTTCCTAATTGAGCGCTAATTAAGTATAATGATTCTTCTTACTTTCCAGATTTCTTAAATACTTCAATTGGTTGTTTCCCCGAGTGTTCTCCAGATTTGTAGATTTTCCCTCTAGGGGATATAGGTATAGACAGAATATTGATAAAACAAGGTTAGGAAGCAAATTGGAATCTATAACTACATTTAGGACACTTCATTTTAGAAACTCTAATGGCTGTTAGATTAGTTGTTGAGAATTATCAAAGGAAGATTAATTGGAATATTTGACTTTTTTCCTCCAATGTAGTTGCTTATGAAAACCATAATTTATCTGTTTTCTTTGAGTTTTTTACAGTTCCATACCTTTGGTTTTGTGTTTGTACAGTTGTAATATGATTCAATTTCTGACTTACATTTTAGTATTACACTACCTCTTGTGCTCCAAACTCTGTGTCAAAAAAGCTATACATTATGGAACTAATTCCCTAAGGCTATATTTCATGCAGTTAAATAATCCTTATCAATTATCAGAGGTTGTAAAAGATTAATTCCAAGTCTATGAAATGTAAGCTAGAATTTAATGGATTCTGGGTAACACTGTAAATGCCCTTAAATAAAACTCAGCCCTGCTTAGAAGCCAATGTTCAGTGATTTTAGTGGGAAGTTACCTCCAGCTTGTGGTGTAATATTTGATCTAAAGCAGATTCAGAAATCCCTGGGTGAAATGTTTCTGTTGATTAATTCCATAGCAGATTGGGCCTCACAATTGCTTGCTTTTACTACTTCTGGTGGAATTCTCTATTAATGCAAAAGTACTGAGCAACTACATGCATTTTTTGTGCGTGTGTTGTGATTGTGGACAGATGCTTTTAAGAAATTCCAGATGTTTAAAAAACTGAAGTAAGGAAAACCCATGGGTGCCTAGAAGCTGTTTTTAAGTAAATGAGGTGTGCTGGTTTTGCTCCAGTGTGTAGGTTTGATTATAGTTCAGTATCTCAGAAGCCTGACAGGTGGTATATGACTGAACACCTTTATCTAGCAAAATATTTGCAATCAAAAGTTTTCTATCCATTTCTGTGACCCATAGTAAATATGGATGATGTAGATTAAACATTTGGATGACTTGGAGGTAACTTCCCAGTTCAATTCAGAACCCCTGCCATCTGTTTAGAACACATAGTTAATGTCTTGATAAGACAAATAAACATTCAATCTTCTGACTGGTAAAGGTACAATGCTTTTATCTGGTGTTCTGCATCACAAAACAAAGAGTTCAGAATGACAGCAGTTTTACTGTTTTTCATAACTGCCTCAATTCATGTTCTGTACCTGCAAGGTTCAGAACTAAAGGTGACAAGTCTATCAGCTTAACTCTTCTCCTCTCTGGTACCACTAATAATATAAAAGATTTCCACAAACTCCTTGCTTGTATTTGGAGGATATATTCAGTGGCTTGTCTGCTTTGAAAGGCAAGTTTTTTACCACTTATCTTCTTTCCTAGTTTTAATAGGGGGGCCATTACCTCGGGGGCACGAGTTTGAGCTACACGATGTTCGATTTCACTGGGGGAGAGAAAACCAGCGTGGTTCTGAACACACGGTTAATTTTAAGGCCTTTCCCATGGAGGTAAGAGTGCACTGCACTGTACAACACCCATGAAATGCAAAAGATTTTATTTCCTAGCCTGAATTCTTGGTAGCCCAAAAGCTGCTTCCTTTTAGTTCTACATGCTTTATATTTCAACCACAAAGCTATCTTCCTGAGGTGTGCTGTAGTGCAGGTAAATTAGGATATGCATCTGGAGTAGAATGCCTCCAGCACTCATCACACTGTATGATTAATTGGTCGTAAAGTTAACTTGCAGAATTATTAACTTCTTTCTTATTAGTGTTCTAACAAGATCTGCCATTTCAACACTTCCTATGTCACCTTGACTAATAGTTATAGATGGGGAGAACTAGCCACTGGAAGTATTTCCATGGTGAGTAATAACAATTTAGGTCAATTTGGAGTAAGTGTAGAGCAATTTGTTCATTTTACAGCTTTACATACTTGAAAATTGAAGATTATGTGATAGTCCTTTGCATGTTCTGCAAGATCTGAAAGAAGTACATGATTTTGAAATAAAAGCAAAGTGATAATTAAGTCTTTAAAAATTCAGCTCCTCCTGGGGTTTTTTTCATAGGCAGCACAAAATGTTTGGTTCTATTTCTCCTGCCCTCCAGCAGTGGTTTGTCTTACTGCTTCACTTCCCACTGTCCCGTTGCTTACAGCTGTCAAGGAATGGCTTGGGGTATTCCTTAGCCCCTGAGCTGCAAGACTACTTTTAACAGATACCAACTCTGATGTTTGGTGACTTCAGCTTTGCATCTTTTATTTCATTTGTTGTGCACTGTTTGTTTCAAAGAAACTCAGGATTTTTCAGAGTTCTTTAAGTTATTTTGACCTTATTTATCTATCATAATCCCTCATGAGTCTGAAACTGTTTCATTTTTTCACTGTGCTCAGTGCTAGGACTACTCGAATAGAACTGTCTTATGGAGAAGAATATAAAAATATTAAAGAATATTAAAGCAACTACTGCTGAAATAAGTGTAAAAATCTTGTGGACTTACATCATCCATCTAATTCCTGGGGTTGTTCAAATACTTTCTTTAAGAGTTGTGGGTCAGCTATTTGCTATTTTGCACTGGTCTATCATAACCCCTCATATATAAATTTAGTCATGTGGAGTTTTCAGGTTGAATTGAGTCAGATCATAGAATCATTTAGGGTGGAGAAGAGCTTTATGATCAACAAATCCAATCATAAACCCAATACTGCCAAAGTCCTCCCCTAAACTATGTCCCTAAGTGCCACATCTATGTGTAGATGCAGGCTGATTCCAGGCAGATCCTGAAAATGCAGAATTGCTTGAATTGATAAGACTCATAAGCCAAAGGGAAAACAAGGGAATAACTTCTGCATCCTGGTTACCTGGCATAATATATACAATGTGATTTATATGGGCAGTAAAACCTTCAGGATACTGCTGTGTTCCCCTGAGGCAGGAAATAGCCAATTCATTATAAAATAGCTCTGCTTAGTGCTTTTCTTCAAGGCTGGTCCAGTATGTGGTGATCAAGAAATATTCATATGAACTATGCTGAGAACTGTACTTGGGAATCTATCAGGGTTTTCTGTCTCTTTGTTTATTAAAGATCACTTGCAAACAGTCTTGGGAACAATCTATTGACAATCTGCAGAAAACCTAGAATTATCTATTCCAGATCAGTCCAGAGAAAAATATGCTTGACCCAGAGATACAAAACAACAAACTTAATAAGTCATGAAAGGATTTCATTCTTCACCCACTTTAAAAGCAGTACAACAGCTGCACAAACAGAATTCTGGCACAGTTGAAGAACATCACCTGGAGGTGAGCAAGCCAGTGTTTTTCTGTTTCCCGCATCTAAGCAGCTTTCAACTAAACTCTATCTTCCAAGAGATAATTACTGATGCTAAAATTCTCTAGCAGAAAATCTTGACCCATAGTACACTTTAAGTACAGTGTGAATATTTCATTTTGTAAACAGACAAATTCTTATGGCAGAAATTGACCAGTTCATCATTTTCTACCCCAAGTTGCAAGAAAGTGCATAGCAATTTTTCTGACAGATGAACTGCATTTCCTTCTGCTGTGTGCACAAAGAGCTGCTATATTAATTCCCTCTCAAATTGTCCAATTCAAATATTATACTTAAGCAATAATAAAATGGATGCTTGTGGCCACTGTAAATGTTTATATAGCACACCTGAGACTCCAGAATGCTGTTTCCATTCCACACATAGCCTTGTTTTTGAATTTTTAACAGTAGCTTTGATCAACGGACCAAGAAATCTTATTTTCTTAGCTTTTGACATTGGTTTACATAGTTGTTGAAAACCATTATATTCTGAATGTGTATTTTGCCTTGATTTCTACTGGATTTGCCAGATTGACAGAATATCCTGCCTTGGAAGGGACCCACATGGATCATCCAGTCCAACTTTCAAGTAAATGATCCATATGGGCATTGATCCCACAATCTTGGTGCTATAAGTACCATGCTCTAATCAGCTGAACTAAGTTTGTTGGTTATTGAACACAAACAGCAGTATGATGCCTATTTTGGCTACAGCCAAGAAATCTGGTGTAGTTTTTGCTTTCATACAAAATAAGCTGGCAGTTTTTTGTGCATCAGTGCATGCCTAGAAATATGTTGAGCACCAAGTGCATAAGTTTGGGTCTTTTTCAAGTGTGACAAATCTAGTTGGTCAGCTTCCTAAGGAGCTAGAAATTATTTCCATGGCAAATGATAGGGATTATCTTCTCTTTGTGAGAGAACAACCAGGAGATAAGCAGTAATATGAAAATGGAAGTGCTTGGTTTAAGTGCATACATTACCAACACAACAAGTTGGCCTAGATTACACACTCTACTACTCTATTTTAAAACTGAGCATTTCTACAAAAATTGGCTTTTAATTTGATGAGTGCTGAGATGACTATCTGAGACTAATTATTGACTAGAACAGCAGTCTGGTTTTTTTAGGGCTGAAGGCTATGCAGCTTTATTTTATTGCACTGGACAAAATAGTTGTGAAACAGCTTCAGATTATCATGTAATGACCTTTGTAAAAGATTTTGAAAAATAGAGTAATTTTTCAAAGTTTGCAAGACCAATCTTCTATTACTTCCTTAGTATCTTCATCTTTGGTACCATAATTTCTGTAAAAGAAGTTAGGCAATATCATGTATTAGTTGGCTAATATCCCATGTTTCTTAGTGCAAAAATCCATTACTTCTTACTACACAGCCCAGGCTTTTGCATATGGTTAGGATATATAGGTTCATGGTGAAGCTGAAAGCTTGTGTAACCTCTGGAACAGCTTCTTGAACTAATACATATTGTCCAAAAATGTTCACGTGGTTTGGAGGCTGAATTCTTTGGTTTTTTTATTCTTATATGAGGTTCAGCAAAGATGTGTTTTCCACTTTTCTTGACTGAAGAAACCAGAATGTAGACAGTAATATGCCAGTGTTTCAATTTTCACTGAAAAAACCCTATCTTTGCAATAAGTCAGGAAAACAGGGCAAACCAAAAATATTTGTCAAAAGTAAACATGGTAACGCCTCTTCTTAAACCAAGGAAAAGCAGAGGGCTGTACGTTACCAGTACTCCTCTCTTTTTTTCTCATGAAAACAAGAGCATGAAGACAGCTCTTGCCCTTTGACCAGGAATTGGAAGGAGCCATTTGTGCAACTTTCTCTAGAAATCCTTCTCACCAACTACTTCTACTGCACGTAAAAGTGTGCTACTTTGCCTTTTGGCCAAAGATACCTTGGCCATGACATATGCTAAATGCTTGGTAATGGTCTCAAGATTGGGCTGCTTCTTGCCAGCAAGTGGAACAGGATACCAGATGTCTGTGCCTTACAGTACAAATTTCCACAAAGCAGTGAAATCCACGCTTACACGTGTGATTTACCTGAACCTGATTTAGGTGTGGGAAAGAGAGGAACTGTTTGGCATCCTTATATCTGTCCTTGATGCCAAGAGTATGGGTTGGAGAAGGAGGAAAAGTGAATGAAGAACTAACGAAACTGACTCTTTCCTTTACCTCTGATGTATAACAGTGAGATAGAAGACAACAGGAATTGCAAATTGATGCTATATATTTTTGTTAAGAAAGGGGAGCAGCTAAAAATAAGTTCCCATTGTATCTGATCTCTGTATAAACACAGCACAATATAGTGCCAGGCTGAATGAACTTACAGTCAAAAAAGAAATTAAATCCAGCAGGAGAAAGTAAATCACATGATAACATCAATACAGGTTTATGAAAAAAAAATTTCACTACTTCTGAAATGAAGGGAAACAGGGAAAAATATAAGAGGGCCTTAAAGTTGTCTCTTCCTCTTAGTTGGTCAAATGGTGGTGTGACCAAAGGCACTAACTGACCATAAAGGCACAGTCGTTTCCAGGCTGCTGCCCTGAAATAAAACTGTATCAGGGAAAATAAAAAGGTTCCTTTCACCACTTGCAATATAACCAGGAGGATAATTCTCTGTAATTCATCCTCTTTAAAATGTAGGATTATGTTAGCTGCGAACCATGTGAAAGGTCTCAATAGAAGTGGGTTGGCAGAAAATAATTTAAAAAATGTTTCCAAGATGTGCAGGAAGATTAAAAGCTATCATTGTCCATCCTACATTTTTTGAGTAGAACAGAAGAAAATACAGTTGCTGGAAGGACCAAAATCAGTTCTGGATGGGAATAAAAACTGTTCCTGTCTGTTGCATAAGAAAGAGCAGATGATTTAGTTCTGTAGACTCTTTCAGAGTAACTGAAGTACCTGCTGCAATGAAGGTAACATAGTGCCAAACACATATCCTATCCTTGATTTGATTTAAATGATGACATTTCCCTTTGTTAATAAGAAATGGTGCCTAAAGTACTCATCCAAGAGTTAAAGCTTTAGGGCTTCAAGTTAGGCTGTTAACATTATAGTTACCTGTTAAAGCTTTTACAGTCTTCATTGTGAGGTTTTCTCTGTGCCCAGCTCTAAAATCAGCTATCTGCAGGCAGTGCATCCCCTTTCTGGCATTTCTGGAGAGAAAGTATCATGCCTTCAACACAGAAATATATTTTTTGTCAACTTTTAATATTTTTTTGCCAAGGCTATTTAACCTTGCTGTCTCTCTTCCTATTACCTTATTGGGACTGAAAAATAAACCAGAGTGTTTGTAATTGCAGTAGAAGGGCTGGGAAACAGTGTGGTTGCCAGTGTGTCTCTCACTCTTCATTCAGAGACTTCCAAGCTGCAGAAGGACTGGGTAGGTGTTAATGGCAAGCAGAATTCAAACCACGATGACAGTAGTTTCTTTATTATGACTCTGATCCAAGTACTAAACTCTAAAAGATAATCCAAGGAGTAAATCCTGTTGCCTTAGTTGGTTGCATTGATTGCCTGCTTGTGAAAAAAGAATTAATTCCACTCATATTGGCAGTACAAGACCTTTGGATGAAGGATGTCTATGAATATAACAGGAGGCAAAAAGAACAGATTCCAGAAGAGTTTATGTAGCATCATGCTGGAACTCTGCTCAGACACTGTCCAAATTTTCTGGCAGAATACTAACTTGTTACTAATAGTCTTGGACAATCTTCTAAATTTTGGAATCATTGCAGGTGAACACTTAGCTGTGATTAAACACAGTGTGCCTTATAAGGAAATGATGACATTTGTGACATTTCTTGTCAAGTTATGAATAAGACTAGTAATTGTTTAAAGTAGTTATTTTCATTGGACAGTGCCTAATTTTTGAGGACAGAGTTGTGGAAAAATACAGGAAAATCGTGCCAGTATTTAAACAGATGTTTTCAGTTTTGTTCTTTAAATCTCAATGATTTCTACAAAAGCAAATTTTTACATGTTGTGTAGATGCCATTTAGGAATGTAACAATAATATTTAGATCTACACAGCACTCTGTGGGCAAAATTGGTCTTAGTATCAATTCCAAGACTGTCAGTTATGTGGGATCCTAGTCCCAAATGTGCAGGTGTTTGAGTATTTTTCTGCATTTTTCTATGTATCATAGACTCTACAATCCCCTAATTGATGTGACATGTATTTGGATTTTTTGTGGTGGGACAAAGCTGTAAAGTCTTTGTCTCCTCCCATTATACAGGGAAACATGAAACCAGCAACAAGATAAGGAAAAAATTCCCATCATTGTAAAAGCACACATGATCAGCTTATGACTCCTGGGATTGCTAGTGCTTTATGTCCTTTCAGTGTTATGTTTTTATTGTTGTTGAGGGTTAATTTGACCTAAGTAGGCACATGCAGTCTCTGGGCTATACTTTGTTTTGGGTAATTTGCCAATATGAACTTTGATTGGCCCTTGTTTTGCTCACTCACATATAGTTTTAATCTTTCAGGAATGCACCTATGTGCTTTCTATTGTGAATTCCAGAAAGCAGGTGCAAAACTGGGCTGATGTACTTGCACAAATCCTGCTTTTATCTTGTCTAACACCTGAAAAAAAAATTAAGTTAAGCCCTGTGGAAAAAGGTACACATCTTTAGAGGTAGCAAATGTGATTTCCCTTCTGTGTAAAATCTACAATATATTCATTGGATTGTGGAAGATGTATGAGCTGCCAGACACCAGGTCAAAGAGGAATGGTGTTAATAGTGTGTACTGTAGCCTCTTTATCTTTTTGCCTGTTTTTAAAGAATCATTTGAGTTTTGTGTGGAGAAGCTTTGTGGCCCATATGCACCTAGAGCCCTTTTGAGGTGGTGGTTGCAATCTTCTGTGATTAGCAACTTCTACCAGGATGGAGAATTTCAGTATTCATTGAAGAAATAAATAGTTCACACTAAAAATGACTGAGCAGGATAGAACAAACTAACAGGAAAAAAGTTGCAAGAGGAGAAAATTTGGGTGAAGGAAAAGAGAATGAGAAGAAAATGAGGAGCAACTGAAGAGAGGAGCTCTTCTCCGGGCTTGCTGTTCTACCTAATCTCAGTCTATTGGTTTAGTTGTGCCAGAAGCTGCAGGCAGGCTTTGTGATTTGCCTGTAATGGAGGTTCTACGTCAAATTTTCTTGCAGCTCTGATGGGCTAAGGTAAGATGTTCAGTTGCAGCCTGTTTGATGGCACTGCATCCTTGTGGAGGCAGGCGTGTAACCTTGGGCAGAAGAGCTCTTACCCTGTCTGTGGTAGCAACAGTATGGCCTCTGACATTTTTAAAAAAGATAGGATTCTTTTCCATTCCTTGAGCAGATTTACAGCTTTTCCTCCTCCTTACTCTACTTTCTTACACAACTGCCTTGCTGACAGTGCTTGTATTCATGGATATAGGTGTTGCTATCAGACAACCCTTATAGAAAACCTGGTTCCCAACTCTAACAGAATGTCTGCTTATGTAGCTGCTGTGGGAGAAGACCTTCTGTAGTCTCTTAGCAGATGGGTCTTCTGAAGAGGATTTAAACCTAGTTTGGAGTTCAGCAAGATTGCTGCTCAAGTCTTTGCCATTTTTCTTGGCTGTGTGCCCTTGATGTGATTTTCTTCAGCTGTACATAATTTTCTAATTTCTGCCATGATCCTTGCTGGCACTCGGCACGTATTTTGCTTCAGTTTCCTGCTGCCTTGGTTTTCCTGTTTGGTTTTCCATGGCACTTTGCCCTAACCATTAGGCCTAATTGTTTTCCTATCTAAGATTTATCACTTCTTGAAGAAGGGGAAAGAAGATTCCTTATTTTGTTGTTTTTCATGCTGCATGCTTGAGTCAGAACCAGTTCCAAGACTGGCCCCAATGCATAAGTAAATAGTCTAAAATCCAGAAGTAATAGCTTTCTGATGCTAGGCCCAAATTTTGTGTTATTTGTGCTGATGGTGCACTCATGGCCCTCAAGAGGTAAAAGACAAAACTTGCAGATCATCTAAGATCTGAAAACCTTAGGAGGCTTCCACAAGTATTTGCTGTTATGCCTGAGTGCATCAGAAGCACAAACAGTATAATCCTTAAAACATCAGTGCAATGGAGATGAGTTCTGCTATTGCAAAGGAACAGCCAGAAAACGAGTTCAAAGGGATTAAATAGTTTGGCCATGGTCACACATGATGACTTTTGTAGAAGTGGGGGAGAACTGACCCATGATTCCTAGATGCTTGAATTCTAGTAAGAGTTTCAGGTGCTGTAGTGTTGGAATACCTAACTTAGGTTGTAAACCCTGTTTCAGTAATTTAACCACAGGGCTAAATGCTGCCCTAGTCCACAGGCCACACTTGTCAATGAGATACTGGTCATTCCTGAGTTTTTACTGTCCCAGCATTAAGCCACGTAATGGATCGAACTGGGAGACTGCTGAAGTTTAGCAAAATTTGTGGAGCTCATGGAACTGTGAGGAGAAGAGGAGAAAAGTATAGCACACTATGATGCAATCTGCAAACTTGAAATTCAAGAGAAAACTGTTTGAGAAGCATAACAAAGTTTATTATTTCAAAGGAAGCTTCTTAGCCAACATTACAGGAAAACAAGAACCTGACTGAGTTTCCTAGAGGAGTGTATTATGGAAGAACAACTGCTTGCTGGATTACAGTCAAGATTATGAATTAAGAAGATAATATGCAGCTGCAGATTCTCATATGTTAAGACAGACCATTATGTTTGAAACACAGAGAATTGTGGGATACACATCAGTTATTAACAAAACTTGGGTAATTAACAGGGAAGGAGTGTTTTCTATTCTGCCTTCATGAGAGAATCTACCACTGAAACTTAAATTGGTAATTTAAAACCTTCCACATATGAGCAGTCTGGTTTTAAATCTAAGACAACAGATTGCAGACAACATTTTGGATCTGGACATGCTTTTATTAAATGCTTTGTCACATAAATAACACTTCGAGAATGAAATGCTTAACCTATAGCTCTTTGTCTTTTCTATCTTCTTGGTGATACTGCTAGTCTGTAATATCATCAACTATCCATCAAGGTCCAGTCTTTTTTCCCAGTTTCACCCTATCTAACTGTGGAGCTATAAAAGCACATGCAGACACACACATGAACCCTCTCAGGCTGGCAAGAGCCCAGAGTGAAGGTAGGCTGGAGAATCTTGCAGTAAAACCCTTTCTTTTTCCTTCCTGGCTTTCATATTTCAAAGGAACGAAAAAGAAAGGCTTGAAAGTGTATTTGTTTTTGTTAGCATAGGTAAAGGCAGACCCAGGGCACTTTAGCCTACATGTTTGCTGGGGCCAAACATGGTAGGGAACAATAAGCTGCTCTGTGGTGTGCCTTGCTTTGCACACTGAGCAGAAACTTGGCACAGTGAAGAGCTTGACCTATGAATCTGACAGTAGTAACTCTGTAGCTGTTTAGTTTCTTACCATTAGATTGATGCTGAAAGTTGGCAGCATAGAGACAGAGAAATTTTACCTTTTCCAGTCCTTTTCTTAGCCTGTGTACTTACATTACAGTTAAAAAAAAATTAATTTTGATTAATTCTTGTTTTCTTTTCTTCTCTCTGTGTGCCAGTAGGCATAAGCTGTGCGTGTGATTTCAAATGTGAAGAAAAAGTAAATATACACAGATGACAAAGTATGTATCCTCAGTTTCCCCTACCATGGTTTTGCCAGTGATTTTCCTAAGAAACAGGCAAGCTAATGTTACATGTCAGCAGCTTCTGTGGGTAAACAAGGAGATAGGTAAAAACATCTATGTTGCAGTTGCATTAACCATGAAGTTTGGAGGGGTTTTTTTTGTTGTTGTTGTTGTTTGTTTGTTTTTTTGTTTTTTTTTTTACTTTTTAAACTTTTTAGACCTTTTGGCTTCTTTTCCCAGAACAGAATGAAGAGTGCTGGTTGGATTTTTATGGTTCCTATTACTTTTCTTTCTAGCTTACTGTTTGTAGCTGTCGTGTTTTGAGTTTTTCCATGTACATCAGTACTTCCTGCTGTTAATTTCATTTTTGAAATGGACCAATAGTTCTTTATGTAAAATGAAATAAGGATGCTGCATGTGATTAGACTTTTCAAAGGGAACAGAGATTCCTGTTTAATATTAGATGTTGCAATGTTTTTATTATTCCGTTATGTAGATACTTCTTTAGTGAGTTTGCCAAAAGAAACTGCAGTAGTGTTTCCTGAGATGCTGCAAATAATTCAGTAGTTCCAGGATTCGTTACCTTTTGAGTGGCACATCTGAAGATATGCCACACAATTGCTTAGACTACTTCTGCTTCCACTAGACTGGCTTGTTTGGAAAGAGAATAGATTTTGAAAGGTGTCTTTGCAGTTCTTCCTTTTATGGTTCAACAAAAATAACTTTTTTTACAGGTGTTCTTCTTTCTTTCAAAGGTGTTCATGGAGAGGAGAGCACCAGTCAGCAAAGGTTCTGGACTACCCTGGTGTCCCAGTCAAGCATATGTTCAGCATGTTTTAGCTGTGAATTTAGCTTTTGACCTGAAACGTGCAGTATCTCACAGTGCCATTGTGAAGCTGTTTGAACGGCATCTCCAGGATACCTTGTGCCCTGCTCCATCTTGATTTGAGTGCACCTAATTTCTCTGATCTTAGATTACAGACTTCTTTGTTCAAGGAATGTCATCTTGTTCTGAACATACTTGGAACCTGACGATTAATGCACAGACTAGATCTGCTCGATCTTTAACACTTTCAGTAAAGCATTACAAGCAGAAAGTTCAGCAGAAACTGTACTTTCTCTTCTCCTACATTATATTAATCAGGAGATTTTTAATGTGAACTGTGTTGTCATCTGTGTTCATTGGCACTGCTTTCAGTTGTGTCTTAGTGGTGAAATTAGTGTTGCTTTCAAAGATAGGCAAAGAGTTCCCTTTATGTAATTTTTTCATTAAAATGATCTATGTATGAAATTTTAAAGAGGATTTAAATTATACTGAAATTCAGTGGTATTTTGGCACCTATCCACTATAGAAGCCTTGAAAAATTCAAGTCTGGAAGCATAAATCAAGTCCACTAATTTATAACATAATTACATACTTCTTCATTTTGCCCAGAGTTCATGATCTAGTAATTTGCTTCTATTTGCATTTGCATTTTCAAAGGAAGCATGTTTACGTTGACTGAACTATAATGTTTAACCATGAAGTCTTTGTTACTTTGTGGGTATTTGTTTCTTTGTTTTGTGGCATGAAGTATGTACACGTACTCTTGCTTCTCCTAAGATATTTTCAAACAGTCTCTGTATCAATTCCATTAACTTTATTTTCCTAAACCTCTCCTTCAGGCTGTTAATGACTAACTTTCTGGTTTTTAATCACTTTTCTGGAAGCTGTGTGCTCTGGTCATATCCTTGGTTTGGTCCCCTTGTGAGGATTTGGAGCTTAATTACTGTATATTATGGTCACTGCCAACAGCTTAGTCAATTGCTTCCTGAAACAATTCAGTGCCAAGTCAAGTATCAACTCATAAATTCTTCTGCACATGTAAAATAGCAAGACACAATTTTTCCACATTTTGTCCTCCTGAGATGTTGCTTACGCAATATTTATGCTGTTGAAATTACACATCATTGTTGTACAACTAGACTGTGTTGCCTTCCATTATTACTAGCTGAAATCCTCAGCCTCATTTTGTCCTTCTCAATCCAGGAAAAAGCCTTCCTGTTGGTCCTAGTTAGGTAGCCAGAGTTTGCCATTTTTACTGTTCCCCGCTCCACTTTTATGGCATGTTGTGAATGAAACTGGAGTATACTGGTCCTTGGCAAACTTTGGTGAGTCCAGGAGCACATTTGTTGTCTCTACAATATTTAGCAGAGAAATTCTAAAGCTGCTTTAATTTACCTTAGAGATATAGATTTATCCCTGAGATGGTGTTTATGGAACCAGAAGAGTGTTTCAGCTACACTCTTTCTCAGCAGTGACAGGAGTATTACAAAACCCAGTCTGCTCAAAATTTCCAGACTGACATGTTTTAGGTGCCCCTCTGATTAAGACATCATGATGCAGTTTGCCCCTAATAGTATTTCGATGTACAGCCTGTAGGCATTGAAATAAGAGATGCGAAGATATGAGAGCAAAACCAAATCTCTCATCCTTGAGAGATTTGTTAAGAGTCTTTCTATCCTGTAATATTATTGGACTAAGCTCCAGACTTTCCTGGAGCTTGTAATAGCTGGTTGCACAGCTAACAAGGAATAGCTGTATATCCTAGTTCTGAGCAAGGAACAAAGGTTACTAGAAGATTAACTTACACATGATGCAGCATGCACTGAAGAAAGAAGCTTTTGTAATGATTAGCTTCTCAATCAAGAGTGTAGAGAGTGGAAAAAATGCAATGGGTGATTGTGCCAGCTGCATAGTTTCAAGCAGGCCCACTGACAATTGTGTCCCACTCAGATATTGCAATCAATCTAAAGAGGGATTATTTAAAAATTACGATCTTCTACTGTGCACACAGCACAAACAGGAGCCTGTTAAACAGAAGAATCCCCCATGTCACAAGTTCTTGCAATATGGGTTATGGTTGCCAATTAAGTTGAGGCAGGATCTACACCCAGGCTGTGCAAGTGCTTCTTGTTGCCTCTTGCTGCCTGAGCTGCCAATGGTTTTATCAGGCCTCTGTAGAGCCTGGTTCTGGTGCTAGGCTGGTTGGGGGGATTTTTGCTGTTGACACGTTTTCCTTTGACTCCTATGGAGTGTGAGCTTGGTGCTCTGTTCCAAACTGCCTGGCCTAGCCAGTGGAAACACAGCACACTGAACAGCAAATTAGGGTTTCAGTCATTTCAGTCATCAGTAAATATTCATAAGGAGATGAGTTGTAGCCTATAAGCTGTTTTTTATGGTAGCAGGACATTCCAGACTGTGCAGGTTCATAGCAAATTTGAAACATTAGGATCATACAAGAGTGCAGAAATGTTAGAGCAAAGTCCTTCTTCTCCCCTTACCATTAATCAGATGCATCATAATAGATGATGAGCTGTGGTTTATTTCAGGGTGCATTTTCCTGTAAGGAATTAGCTTGTGTCATGTTTGGTCTGACGTTTGGGTGACACATGCACACCAGCAGGTCACAGTAAGGGACAGAGCTAGCAGCAGCTTTCCTGACATTTTAGGAGTTGGGCAAGCTTAGTTGAAAGTAAGCTTGTGTGAAACATGGTCATTCAAAACAGTGGATGACTGAGGAGGTTTGAGGCATCATTCAGGGGTCAATCACAAGATGCTGATTTGAGGGTCACAGGCAATTCATGCCTGGGCTCCCAAACAGAGAATCCTGAGGAGCACAAAAGAACAAGAGCCAAGGGACATAGGCTGCAACAGGAGAGATTCTGATTAGGTAGAAGGAGAAATAAATTATGGGGGAGGTCAAGCACAGAACAGGTTATCTAGAGAGGTTGTGAGACCTCCATCATTGGAGATACGCAAAACTTAGTTGGACCAGGACCTGAACAACCTGATCTGACTTTGAATTAGTAGCTAACTTTGAAGTTGGTGTTGCTGTGAAAGAGTTGAACTTCAGAGGTGACTTCCAACATAAATTATCCTGTCATTATATATCTTATGTGTGAGCTGGGAATAAAGCAAGGTCATCAACAGAGCTTAAAAGATCATTTTTGCTCTCAGTGTGCTTTAGACCCTGCAGATTTTCACAGAGCAGTCAGTGCCCCAGACAGGGGAAAAATGTACATTTTTGTAACTGTGTTTTTTATTGAGAGACATCGGCTTCCAGAAGTGATGAATGTGATAGGTCGTCTACAGTGACTCTGATTCCTGCCAGAATCTGTCATCCCAGGACTCCAATTTTGTGTGAAAATCTACCATCAGGCCTTTTCATATCGACATAGAAGGTATTTCTGTGGTAGAGAAAGGAGTGGATTTAAGGGGTAGGGTTTTATTTTGATGAATATTTATTGATTTTAAAGCCAGAACCTCAGGTCCTTACTCAGTTAAGAGAAAGTCTTGTTTTAAGACATACCCTCTGCCTGTCAGCTTTTCCTAAATAAGGATTGGGTTCAGTAGCTGGTTGAGTGGGGACTGGATGAAAATTGAGAAATTTCTCAGAATTTGTTCCATACAGAATAATCCTTCCAGGGGGTTTGCTCTGCTACCTGGAATGATTTCTTAATCTTCACTGTGTAGGAGAGTCTCTCCTGCTGTTCATAGAGCAAATCAACTTTATCAGCACTTTATTGTCATTTCCCTTCATGAGTTTTCAGTTTATCTGATTTTAAAGAAGTCAGTGCTACAATTCTTTGAGTTACACCTGTAGTGTTAAAAGGCCCAAAATTATGGTTTTTTCCCAAGAGAAAAGTGGATTTTTTTGAGTGCTAAGGATTTTCTGATAGCTTTCTGACGGTTTTGTAAAAATACACTCTCTGGCACATCAAGCCAGCCACCAATAATCAGTAACAGCACAGCTGACTCATTTTGGCTATGTAGAACCATCATAACCACCAAGTATCACAACATCACCTAACAAGGTGAGCAGAGCCTTTCCTGCCACACTGACATGTGCGGCTGCTTTGTATTCTGAAAGAAAACCACACAGTGGGGAGCTGCCAATGCACTGCAGCTGATTGTGTAAAAAGCCCTGTGTGGCTGTGTTCATATCAAGGGCTGGCACCCTTTGTGAGTGAGGACTTTTCAAACAGCTGTCTCAAATAAATGTAAAAATGAAGATTACTAAAATACTGAATATTAATAACCTCTGTTATTCCTACTTGTGAGATACAGAGGCATGGATATGATGTTGTCCATGTGCATGGGCATTATATCATATTGACAGTTTCAAGATTTGTGAAAGCACTGCAGGCTTTCCTCTGTGCACATCTGATTCCTATAAATATTAACAAGAGTTATAGGCCATGTTTTTTGTGGTCTGTACTCTCAAGAGTTCAGATTTTGTAATGTTTGTAGACTTGTTGCCATTTTTTTGAAAACACTTGTCTGATGCTTTATCTGATGTTACATTACAAATAAACAAGAACACACAAAAGTCAGAACAGCTCCAGAGAGCAATAAATATGCAGGATAAAACACGATTTAAAAAAACCTGCACACTTTAATACAAACACTTACTATTTCCTTGCTACCTCACTTTCTGAATGACATTTTCAGCCTTGCTTTGAGCTACATTTTTCCTGCTTTGTAGAAGAAATAATTTGACTTCCATTTATTTAAGTGCATAACCAAATGTGTTTAATTATTTCAGTGTGCATGCATGGTCTTATAGAATTACAACAAATGATATGTTGTCCTGCTGTTAGGAAGTATCTTGGTATTAACTATTATTTTCCATTACGTTGCCTTTCTAATTTCAGTTTGTAAATCGCTAATGGTAGAACATTTTCTGTGAACAGTTAATTCTGAATATCACCCTAAGTCAGGACACAGGAACATAATAAATGTTGTACAAAACATAACAAATGTTATACAAAACATAACAAATGCATCATCCAGTGTGCTGTTGTTAGCAGTACCAATAAGGGATGCTATGTAGAAATAACATATGAGCCTGACCACTTTTTGTTGTACTCCCCAGTCATCTATTGTCATGGGGCTAGGAGTGTTTTCTTTACCTGTTTTCTTTAGTGTTTATGACAGCAAGCTTGCAACCTGCGGGGGGGGAGGGGGGGGGGGAGATCACTAATCCAGTGTAATTATGGCCATCCTTAACAAGAGCATTTTAAACACAGATCAGATGTCCACTCTGCTTTGGGTGTTAGCAAGCCAGTACAAAATGATGGATCTTGTTCTGTGGACCCTGCTATGAAATTTAAACATCCTTGAGCAGTTACAGAAACCTTTAGATCAGAAAGTGCTGATTGCCTATTTTTCAGTACCTTTAGTGATGTTGATTACTAAACCTGAACCTAGTCTGGGGGTGTCAACATTACCTTTACGTATATATGTACTAGTAGTTCTACACACAGACTAATTCTAGAGCTCTTAGCATTTTTATAGCATTACACAGAGGTTTTGGTGTAATTTTTCCAGGCAATGCAGTCTTATCATAGGGAAATCTGTGCCCTGATGAATCTGCTGCTTAAGACAGGACAATCTGCTTCTGGATAAACCAGGGTCATTGCTTGAACAATTTGAAGTGCTTGTTCATTTTCTTACTTCTGGGGCTCAGCATTTTCCTTTCGGATCTATTTAGAGATTTGGAAGTTTGAAATTGAAATCAACGTGCTGTTGTCAGAATGCAGACGGGTGTCAGATTAGACTTCACCTCCAAGGCAGTGTGACAGGCCGAGTGCCACAGCAGCTTTAGCCGAGACCCGCCTGCTGACGCAAAGTCACGGTCCCGGTACAATTGGGGATCGCCCTACATTTGGGGCGCTGTAATTCCAGCCACCAAGGGACGACGCTTTGACATGTCCAGCCAAGAGAACCGTGCTGCCACACAGCAGTGTCCTCGTAGCGCTGAGGACGCTGCCATCCCCAGTGCGTCGCCACAAGCTTTTTCCCACATTTCCCTGCTATCGTCGTGGTTTCGGTGCTCCGTGGGGCTCCGTGATCCCCCTCTAGCGGGGAGCCGCTGCGAGCGCCGGGCTCGTCTCCGGGGGAGCGCGGTGCTTGGGCTTTATCTCCGCGCCTGGTTCTGGTTCTGTGTCTGCCGACGGGAGGCTGAAATCTCATTGTTTGAGCCTCCGGCGTTAAAACCCAAAGGCAAATCAAATATGTAACAAAGCCTTTTACACGTGATAAAATGCACACCAGCAAGTAAATCCATGGGTTCAGTTCTAACCGGGAGCATTTCTATTCTAGAGGTTTTGTAGCTGTGGGCAAGTAGCTTATTTATGTAAGTGTTCTCATGTAAAAATGTATTTTCTAAGAAATTGTGGGTTTGTTTTTTTATTTTATTTTTGTTTTGGTTTTTTGCTACTGCAGCGCCTTTGATCAAAATGAATATAATTATTTGTATGATAATCTGGAATTTGTTCAATTTACAATATGTTCATTTAAAAGTTTGTATTTACTTTTGGAATAACAGTCATCAAGAGGAGTGCCTAAAATTCGTATGGGAAATAAGTGGAGAGTGATTGCTTGAAGAACTTGTATTCTGAAATACTGAGATGCCTGAATGAACTCCTGTTGTGTAAGGGGGGCAATAAGTGTTTCACAGAGGCTGTTTCTGCGCAGAAATAAGAAACAGAATAGGAAGATACACTGCTTTAAAAACTAATTTTGCTGAAGGTAGAAACAATGTTAGCTATAGAAATCACATTTTAATTTCTTAGGCAGATGACTGAACAAAACATTGATCATGATTTTACAATGGAAATTAGGTCTAAGAGTTGGCAGATAAATTTCAAAGCAGCTGTGCTTAGGGTGTTGAAGCTCTACAGTGTTATCAGACCTAGGCACAGAGATTACATTTATATATATTTCTGGCAAACCTCATGTTCAAAGTGCATATTACCTTTCAGTAGATAGTTTCCTTCCTTCCTTCCTTCCTTCCTTCCTTCCTTCCTCCCTCCCTCCCTCCCTCCCTCTTTCCCTCTCCAAATGTCAGTAGTCTATTTTCCAGCACTTTTGTCTTCCTCCTCAACTTTATTCCTCTCCCTCCCTTCTTTCTTCCCTTTCCAGCTTCCTGCTAGTCTGTCTTCCAGCACTTTTCTCAAACACCACTTCCCAGACTATGCTGTGACACTCCACTGTGCCAGACTTTGTGTTTACTATCCGGTGTCTGCTGTCTCTCTTGTATCCGTGCATTAGCTCCTTTGCTCTTTACCATCCCTTTCTTTCAGCATTATCCCTAAGCTGCTCCTCAAGCCACTTTTCTCTGCTTGACTTTCTCCATGTTTAACCTTTTCTGAAATAATTTCTGCTCTTACTACTGACATTTGAATGATCCTTGGGAGGTAATGTGTGAGACAAGTGGCGTTATGATAGTGCAGTCAGTCAGTCTAACGTGTGTTTGGACAGCCTATGTCCATAATGATTCTCCTATCCTGGGAGAGAGCTGGCTGGCTGAGAGGCAATGTTGGTGGATTTCATTAGCTGACATTATTTCAGTATTCACATCGAGGGAGTTGTTAAATCATCATTACTATAGTCATTCACACTTTTGGTGCAGATTTTTGATAACTGGCTGTACATCACTTTATCTGCAACTTTATCTGTTGTTTTTCCTTGGTGTTCCTGATATTTACAATAGTAAATCCACTTATTCCTGTATGCACAGCCATGAGCATGCACATATCTGTAGTCATGCATGTGCACACACAATGTGCTGAGGCTTTGTTAATTGATGTTAATTACTGGTGTTTTTAATTACAAACCATATTTCTTTATCTCTCTATTTGCACTGCTTTGTTTTAGCTTCATCTAATGCACTGGAACTCCACACTGTACAGCAGCATTGATGAGGCAGTGGGGAAGAAGCACGGCATAGCTATTATTGCTTTGTTTGTGCAGGTGAGTTTCCTGTGTTACACTTGTTACAATGCACTGTCATTTGTCTGGAGATAATGAGGTCCTTTCCATGTTATTTAATTTTTAATGATTTCATAAGAGAAAACAATGTATGATTGCTGGTATTCTATTTGAAAGATATTTTTCAGTCATGTCTTCCATATGTGTGCTAAGCAATCAATTCTTGTTTAAACAGGATATTGGAAGTATGTAAGTTAAAGAAGGGATAATATCTAGTTAGGCATCTTTCTGTGACTCTGGCTGTAAGTAGACATCCAATCATCATTCCTCTGAGGGCAGAATGAGGGCTGTCAGGAGGGACAAGTTCTTCACTCTCTCTGCAATGTATTTCTCTTTATTCCTGGCTGTGTCTGCTGTTTGAGGATTGAGGAAATAGACAGAGGAGAGGAGGAAAGATTTTAAAAAAACCTACAAACCCATTGGCACTGCTGAAAACTGGTAGTAGAATTGTGCTTTCCTGAACATAAGGACAAGAGTGTTCCTTCACACAGGACAGATGCGAGGTGGAGTCGTATTACTTCTTCAGAGACTGAGGCTGTTAACAAGACTTGCCAGAGACCCTCAGAAAAGCCTGCAATGAGGAGGCTTAAAGCTTCCTGGGGACAAGGTGTAATGAAATCTGGGAAGTTAGCACTATAATCTAATTGCTGTTGAAGGTTTTTCAAGGTCTGCACCTTATAAAGATTTTCAGTTTTAGTCCTCGAACACCAGATTCTCGTCTTCCTCATGAGAAATGGCAAACTGTTTTATTTAAATGGGTTTGGAGGAAGAGGTTTAGAGTTCATGCTTAGATCAAATGGATTTTCTTTCACAGTGATATTATTAATTCGTCGTATTTCATAACGAGTTTATGAGTGCCTTTGAGCTTTACCTCTGATTTAAAGGTACATTGGCTACCGCCTCAACACTCAGATAGAACTGCTAAAAATGGAAGTTAGAAAGTCTTCAGCTTTGTGTCCTAGAGGGCTGTGTGATAATTGCTTATGTAAGTCACCTTCTCATTCCAGCAGAGGTAACCTTCGAGTCAGTTAGAAAGTTATATTTAAGTTCTTAAATAAATTTGAAACTTCAGTGATACATTTTCCATTTCTGGTCTCTCACCCACATCAGTATTCTTAAGCATTCCAAAAAGTCTTTTTCACTAGCCAAGAAAGGCATCATATAATTACAACTGACCAAGGAAGAATAATATTTAAGCGGTTTATTAAAGGAACAGGGAGAGGAAATTTGGTGACCATTTTTTCCTTGGTAAAGGCATAGAAAAAGAATTTTGTACCACAATTCTCAAAATACATTCTTTTAAAGTCAGTGAAAATATTTTTATATTTTATATTTAAGTGACAACCCTTGGGGATTATTAATTTAGAAGCAGCATCTTTGAAGTGACTTTAATATCTTTTATGAACTTTGAAGGTTTGATATTGAAATTCCATTCTGAAACAAAAGAAAATGCTCTTAAATTCCTAGAAATAACAAAGTACCCTTTGTTGACATTCAGTTGTTTCCTTCCAGTGGCCACTGTGTCATTCTATTCCAAGAGAAACAAAAAGCAAACAAAATTTTCAGGGTCTAGCTCTCCCATTCTCACCCATGCTGGCTTATTTCCTCACCTCTTCTTTGTACACATTGGAAAAGAAATCAAGTGGAAGGCCATTCTGCCTCTTCTGATTTTGTTCTGAGGGTAAAACTGGGATCCTGGAATGGGTGATTTGAGTCAGAAGCAGCTGAGTTTAGTGTGCAGAGTGAGCAGTATAAAATTAGAATCTCTGCTCTGAGTGTGTTTCTTTAGAGCCCCATCATCCGTGCCTTGCAGGCGTTTAGTAGAGGCAGTGCTGCAGCCTGCCGGGAGCCCGGCTTTCACTGGCACCATCCCAGAGATGCTGTGAGAGAGGGAATCTGCTGTTCTGCTCTCTGCAGGCAGGAAAACACTCCCCCGAGCTTCAGAGATACCTTGGGCCAGATTTGCAAGACTATGGGAACAAATTCAAAGAGTGTCTGTTCTGCTTGTTCACTCTGTTCCTTTCTGTGTACTTTTCTGACGAAAACTGGTAGGGACAAACTGTATCCTTGGCATTTATATGCCACAATTTTGACTCCACATAAAATAGGTGTGCAAAACAGGGTTAATCAAAACCTACCAGACTTAATTATGACTCTTTCTCTTGTTCTGTGAGTTTCTGTCTGCTTTAAAGTTATTTAAGCCCTTTACTGTTTACTTTTGGCCGGTGGTTTTATAATGATTTAATTTTTTGGAGTTGTCATGTATCAGTGTATTTGATTAACACAAGGTTGTGTAGCTGAACTAAAAACAGCTATAGTACTTTCTGTTCTGGTTGACCTGTGTTTTGCCTCACAAAAAATACTGAAATACTGGTTGCTGAAATACGAAGATGCTGAAACTCACCTTTGCTTTCTTTGCTATCTTTATATTTCAGATAGGAAAAGAGCATGTGGGCCTAAAGGCTGTAACTGAAATTCTTCAGGACATCCAGTACAAGGTAAGGCATTGTCTGAAGCAATGCTTCCTTTAATGACCAGAAAGAGAGTGAGCAAAGGGTCTGTACAGAGCCAAGAGAAAAGTTTCAGATGTGTCTGTAGTAAAACCACATATAAAAGCCATCATTTGGTGGCCAGCATGAAAACCTCAGCATTTTATTCAGATAATATTATTCAACTAATGTATATTTTTTGTACTTCTTTCTTTTTCTGGTGGCCAGAAAGTTTGATCTATACCAATAACTGCTGGCAAGTCCTACCTTATCAGTGATTTTCGTGGAGTCAGTGTGAGTGCAAGCACTGCAACATGCTTAGTGAACATCAGCAGCCATATCTCCAAACTTACCTGGTTTTAATTTGTAGAGGAAAAGAACAGATGAACTGAGCACCCATATTAACTTGCTGGGAAATCAGCAAAAACACATTGCCACCTTGTCAAGTGGATTATGAGTGGGGATCCTGAAGGACAGATAGTAATCCCAACAGGACTGAGGAGATTTGAGTGCTCTCCAAAATATTGACACTATCTTAAATGACCTTGGGCAAGTTACCTCCATCTCTTTGCTTCATGATCTGTAACATAGATATAATCATATATACCTTTGATTTTAAAAGGATTTTGAGATGTATTGATGGCACGATTTTTATTCGTCTGAAGAGATTACCATTCACTTCAGCATCTGCTGAAGTGCAGAAAAATTAGAAAGGAATCAAAATCTTTTAGTCGGATAATATATGGTAAACTTTGGTCATGATGTTTAGTATTATAAACTCTTTATTTATGGAAATGTTAGAGAAAATAATAATGTAGGGAGCTCTAATTTCACTACTAAGACAACAGCCAAGCAGAGGAAGGTTATGAAAGGCCTCACCATTGTGTGACTGTGTTATAATGGTGACTTTCAAAGGGTCAGCATCAAGCACACTTTGGCATACATAAAATTTTTGTGTATTAAGTATTTGGAACCAGCATTATTTTATTAAGTGTTATCCATGTCAGTTAAGTAAAGCTCACTTTGACCCTTGTTTTTTAACTCTTTTTGTATGAAACCCCTGAATTTCATGTGGAGAATTTCAAGGCTGGGTCCTGAAAGAAGTCCAGGTGCTAAAAGCAGAAAGTTACATTGCTGGGATAAGCTTAAAAATGAAATAAAAATTAAAGATACATGCTTATGTAGCTGCAAGGGCAAATGCAATGATGATTAAATGGGGGCTCTTAATGAGATTGCTTTCCACAGGAATTCAAAGCTTAATATTATATGAACATAGGATGTGTTTTACCTCGGCATTCATCAGCATTTTAATTAGAAGCTGGAGATGAGATTGATTTGTATTCATTTTTTCAGGGAAAGTCCAAAACAATACCCTGTTTTAATCCCAACTCTTTATTGCCAGGTAGGTGCCTTTGCTTACTTTTGCTTGTGTGGATTAGCAGTTGATTGCAGAGGCTGAGACAGTCTTAATCTAAAGCCTGGTCTAAACTGCAAGCCTGAGTGTGTCCCATAAGGTGGTAATGCATTTTGGTAATGCACATCCTAACAGGATAACAGGGATAGTGGTGAAGTCCCATTGGAATTTACTGTAAATCTGCACCTTTGTCATGTGAGTGGGATGTGTTACTGTGGTCTGTGCACTGCTGACAACATAGCTGGATACGTTTATTGAGGTTTTACCAACCTATCTAGAGAGACAGCTGAGCGTATTCCTTTCTCTACTTGGGCATAGAATAGGCAGTGTAAAGCTACCCATTTAACGAGGTAGGGGTTTTTTTGGCAGAATCAAAAGATAATGTCCATTAGGCAATGACACTTGCATAGCATAAAAGGAGAAGTGACAAAGGGGGGCAAATTCAAGCTTACATAGCTAAAAGTTAAAGAGTAACAATGTGACTTAAAAAAACCCAACAAACTAAAAAGAAATGTTTCTGCAAGGAATCCCTTTGAGCTATACTCTATCATAGTGGCAAGATGTTTAATTTTCAAAGTAGCCCAGGTCTACATTAAGCTATGTTAATTATATCAAAAGAACATAGTCTAGGTTGCTAAGTCAAGTGCTCAGCAATTAGGAATTGCAGGAATTAAGGCAGCCTGTGCCTCTCATGCATATCCATTATGAAACATCACCTGATTGCATGACCATAAGTTATTTTTTACAGGACCCCTGCCTCACAGTTGCTGTTTGATGCTGATCAAGTCACATAAACAAAGATTTTCACCAGTCATCTCTAACTACGTGTTCCTCATTTTCTAGGTGCCCGACTTGAGATCATGGGGTCTGATTTGCAGAAGTGCTGAGTGCTTACACCTGCAAGAGAAGTCAATGGGAGCAGTGCTCTGACTGTGTTATGTGCTATAGAAAGTTAAATACTCTGAGAAATCAGGTTTAAGCATGTCATATTGAACACCTCAAATGAATAGATGCATTTGACCTCATCTTCTCTGCCTCAGTTCCCCAGCTTTAAAGTGAGGGGATAATCTATCCTTCCTCACCACTCAGTGGTATGGGAGGATAAATTAATTCACATAAGCTCTCAGGCACTGGAGAAATGAGTGTATTAGAAATGTGAAAAATGAGAAAATACCCTAACAAGCAGGATTTCAATAGCATGGGGAAAAGAAGACCGAGTACCACATATTGTACTGAGAACTCTAAATAATATTATGTACTTTTCAAAACAAAGTCATCTGTCTTTGCAAGTAAACTATGGAAGGTTCTCCAGAAAAGACACACATGATCATGTAGCAGCACTGTATCACAATGCATGCACAGGATGGGCTGAATTAATTCTTGCAGTTCTCAACTTTTTGAGTCTTTGGTAATGTAACTTGCTGTCAATGGATTTGCTACATAATTTCCTATTTCCTAAGAAAATTACTCCAACAAAACAAAATCCATTTACTGACAATTGCAGGCTTCATTAGCAAGATTTGATTCTACTGATACTCCTCTGAGCTAGTAGTGAAATGACAGTAGCAGGTTAGTTCAACCAAGCAGGTTTATTTCTTTCCAGTCTCCCATTCTTTCCTCGTCAAGCTAGTCACAACCTTCCCCCTGGCTCTCCACGCCATGATTAACCACTCTTTGTCTCCAGTTTCTCTCTAGGTTTGTTTCTTGTCCCCTCTTTTACAGTCAGGCAGTTTCCTCTCCGTACTTTTTAGGCTGTATGGCCTACAGCAGCAAAGGAAAGCCCTCTGTTGTCTCACTTATGGAATGTAGTGTGACTGGAATCTATGAGAAGTTAAAATTAAAATAATTAAAATAATTAAAATCAAACAGATTTATGTAGAGTTAAAACTCTGCATGGACAAAATATTGTACATTTTCAACTGTGATAACAGAACTGTTTATTCTAGCAGTTATTTATAAACCCATTAATAAATATATAAACTTTAAAAATTATGTAATTATAAGGTAAACCTTGTTGTTTTCCCCCTCTGAAATTCAGCTAACTTTTCCAAAGATAGGAAGCACCAGTGCATCTCAAAAAAATATTACCAGAATTGCAAAATGAAAAGCTTTTCTTCAGCTGAATATTCATTGATTTTTTTTCCTAAAAAATGAAATAAAATTAATTCTCGAGGCATATCCTAAATGTAGAAGTCAGTTAAAATTTGGTCACCGCTGACCCTCTGCCTTCAAAATTCAATGTCTCTCTTAGCTTTTGACATTAACAGGAATTCTTTTATTCCCATAACATTGCTTATTCGCAGTGTTAATTTAAGGAGCTGTACACTTGTTATTTTTCGCATCTACAAAGTGGCATTTTCATATCTAAAATGGTTATATGCAGGGTGACTTACTGTACTATAATGACCTCAAGCTCATATACATTCATATCAGGAAGCAGTGGGCAGTGCTTGGCAGGTTGTAAATTCACACCTTAGCTTCTGCTTACTAACTTCATCATGCGAGCGAGCCCACAGCTGTCATGAGCTGTCACAAATGAAAGGCACCATTAACTTCCTTAATGTCATTAAAATCCCCCGTTTCTTCTGATTTCAGATCCTCTTCTGCGTGACTACTGGGTGTATGAGGGCTCTCTGACCATCCCACCCTGCAGTGAAGGTGTCACCTGGATATTGTTTCGCTATCCTTTGACTGTGTCCCAAGTGCAGGTAACAGCTGTGCTCAAAGTGACCTTGGAATATGGTGATGAGCTAAAGGTTATAGCGTGCAAATGTAGATACCAGAATGTTATGTCTGTTTCCCTCAAAGATCCCATTAGATCAGTACATAGCTTTTCAAGTAAAGGTTAAACCTTTTGAGTCACTGAAAGCAAAGCAAAGGTCAGAGATGAAAAACCTTGTTATCATTTATCATCTGCGTTTAAAATAATTCTTATATTTAAGTGAACGAAAAAGGAAAAAGGAACTCAATGGGCAAAACAAATTCAATTCTTTGTATCTGAAAGCTTTCAAATATTACTGCTTTTTAATGTTAGAACAAAAAAGCACAGGGAGGCACTACATCCTGGAGAATGAAAAACATTAATGTAGTACAGACTGGCTAGATTGCATTGAAGTATATTTGATTTATCTGGCTCTTTTTAAATTCAGTTTTATAATAAATGTCATATGGAAACTACCTATTTAAATTTAATTACACTTGTATGTATTTTAAAATATTTGGGTTTTTTTTTCTTAAATTGAATCTAACAGTTGTCAGCCTTTCTATGTAAAACTTTTCAAATCTGTCTACAAGTAATCCCAGTAAAAACAAAGAAAACTCCTGATGAATATTCTCCCACACTCTGTGAATCCCAGCTAGAGGAATGTATGTTTAATTTAAGTGGAACTACCTAGAATCCCTGAAACTGAATGCATTCATTTTCATTGCCTGCTCTGAAGCATGTGAAAAAAGTGTAAAAGGTGATGAATTCAGATGTAAATTATTTCAGCTTTAATAATTTAAAATATTGTTAGTGATACCAGCACAATATTTTAACATCTTTAACAATTTTAAATTGGCAGCATTTCTAGTTTAATGGAACTGAATTTTAGGTCTAATTATAGGAGAAAGGTAATAGCTCCTAATAAGTTATTTGTCTGGTAGCTGCAACTTAAATGTCATGAATCTGTTCCTTGTTTATGAAAAGGTAAGACTTGTGGATGTTTACTACTGAGTAAATGCATTACTTACTAATGAACAAACAGCATTCTGTTAGTGTTATTAGATTCAGAATAACTTTTAAAGACAGAGTGCATTTTGTCACTTGTCAGCTAATTGTCCAGATATGATATTGATAAATAAGGGGACTTAATCAGATGTACAAAGTCCACATTATTACACTGAGACATATCATGATATTGCTAGTTGCAGATTTTGTAGTCTCCATTCCCTTTAAATGCAGTCAGTGCACAGAGGAGAGCTGAGTTTAAACCATCCAGTGTAGTGAGGGACAGCAAGAGGGTGAACAAAAGAGGAATTAAGAAGAGAAATGCAACTTTAGTTAGTATCACTATGTGCTAATTTACCACTAGGAAGCAGGATGTTGGAATGTTGTGTGAAAGGGTAAGACTCCTGGAAAGCATATTGTGCCTGGGAAAAGAGTGACCCATAGTGCCTGGGGCAGAGATTGATATTCACAACCACAGCTTTTGTTAGGTGAGGGGGGGCTGGTTTGTGTTGCTGCATTACTTTGGTAGGCGTAAAGCTAATCCAAAAACATTGCACTGGTGAAGGGCATGCAAGTCATGGACCAGCTTTTCCCTCCCACTGGCCTTGTATGTGGATGAGAGGTGGAACTGGAGTCCAGTGATGGATTGGAGCAGACTTATGCCAGGATGATCCACTATACTTGCCATAGATAAGCATCAATTAGGAAAAAAAATCCTCAGTGATATTTATGATTGCACCATTAAAGTGAAGGTTGTGCAGGAAAGAAAATTGTAAAGAACTTGAAAGGCTTTGGCCAAGGTGGGATAAAATAATTATATTTCATCAGATATTGCTGTCAGATGTCAATGAAAAATAAATATATCAATGCAAAATAAAAATGGGATGAGAGGAGATGATTCTGGGATTTGTAAATTGAAAGGTTTTGTGAGGTCTCCATTATGCCCAAATTAAGATTTTGTTGTCGGTTCTAGAATATTTTGCTACAGCCTAAAATTCCAAGGTTTAAAATTGTAATTAGCATTTTGGCTGCAATAGAATATCTCTTTTGTGCATGTGGGCATGAGTGCCTATGAGAGATTTCATTTAATCACAGAACTGCAGAATGACTGGGGTTGGAAGGGACCTCTGGAGATCGTCTATTCCAAATGCCCTGCTAAAGCAGGTTCATCTAGAGCAGGTTGCCCAGGAGAGATTAAGGAGAGATTAGAAATGCAAGGGCTTTTGTCTGTGGGAAATAAGAGGATGTGGTATAGGATATACCATTTTGAATCTTCCATGGAAGGCTGGTAGAGGCATTTAATTTTTATTAAGCCAGTATTAAATCATAGATTTCAGTGCAAATGCATTTCTAATGGGTTTAAATACATTATTTTTACATGTGTCATTACCTTGTAGAACTTTCTTCTTTGGGATACTAATGAAATGTCAAATGCTTTATATAAATACTGGTAGCATCTGTGGTTATAGCCAGTGAGAGAAAAATTCAAGGCTATTTTAATTTTTCAGGTCATGAAATAATCAAATTCTAAGTGTCAATAACAAGTAAATAAAGAATTACATAATATAATATGGAAGAGATTTTGTTTCTTTCCTCTCTAACTAGTTCATATATTGGAGACAAGATGCTAATTTTCTGCAATTAACACAGCAGTATTGATCAGCTTAACAAACTGTGGGTCATAAGGGCAAAAAAATGAATAAAATTTCCATTCTATTTCAGGTTCATACTCATAAAACATTTCCACATTTTGTTATTTTGAAACAATGAAGTAACTGTTTTGGCATAGGCACAATAGGCTGGCCATTATAAAGTAGAGAACTTTTTTTTTTATTCTGAAGACATTTTCAGATAGCAAAGTTCAGCTGATGAGTTGATATGTTACTGATCTAAGTCAATGTTAAAGGAAAGAAGGTCTGAGTGTGCTGGTCATATGAATAGCAAAAGAGCAATTCAGGACTGCAGCATCAGGATTCCTGGAATCCTGAGGAATGCTGTTTCCTCATTGGAAGTAATTTTCTTTGTCATGAGACTCCACTTCTATCAAAAAGTCATTCATGGGTCAGTCTGTGAGTATTCCTGTCTTCTTACTGTGATTTTTGTTATCCTCACTTGACTTAAGTTGAATTACACAGCCCAGGAAGAACTGTGTTGATTCTTTTTGTGAGATACCTCACACACGCAAGTACACTGCTGGAATGCAGTGGGAGAAAACTCCCATTAGGCCAGTAAAAAGCAGGAAGTAATTGAAAAAGACTTGGTCGTGCTTCTCTTCACTATATTTTAAAAAAATGGGACATTTGTGAATAATGTGCTTTGTGGTTCACTGAAGCCCAGAACAAGTGCATTGTCTAAGCCACACAGAGTAGGGACTTTAAACAATGATGCAGAAGGAGCTGTCGTTCTGCTGTATTCATTGTCAGAGTTAACTGGTCTTTTATTGAATGGCATGGTCTCTAGTGCTTTTGTCTACCTCATTCAGAATCAAAAACTACCAAAGGATGGAAATAGCAACTAACATATGGAGCTGTAGTGGAAATTGGGCAAAGTTTATGTAAACTGTAAAATAAAACACTCAGAGCTTCATGGTATTCTGGGTTCTGGGAAGTAGGTCTGTGTTCTTGGAAGGTATCATGGAGACGTGAAATTTTCAAACAGAAGGATAATGCTTCCATATTGAGAAATGTTTATAGAAAACATGCAAATTCTTAGTTTTGTGTGCTCTATTCTTCAGCAAATATGTAAGTGAAACAGAAGAACACAGTGTTCAGGATCTGAATACAATGAATTGTAAAAAAATTCTACACAATGTGAACATGAATTTACTCCGTAAAAATGCAACTGTTTACATGGTGGATTTGCCTCTATACTGGTTAGAACTTAATCCCAAATTTCAGTGTGAACAGGCTTAGGTCATCTTCAATGCCTTCTGGGCAGGAGAAGAACTTTTTAAAGTGGCTGTAAAGGTATGTGAATATCCAAGGGTGCTTAGCCATATGCCTGTAAAACATCTGTTTGATTGGCAGCCCTGCAGGGTGTACTTCACAGCATTGGTTTGGGAGGGGTTGGGAGGAGATGGTAAGCAGTGAAACAAGATGAGCAGGGCACATTACCTTGCATATTACCTTGCCAAATGGAAATTTAACTGGGAAAGTAGTGTTGGCACAGCTAGTGTCCTTTTCTGACAGAAGTACTTCTCAGGAGTAGAGCAAAGCACCGCGTTGTATAGAGGGTCTCTGTCATGGCAGTCTGAACCATGGAAGGAACAACTAAACAAGGAGGCTGTTGATCTCAGAAGAAATTCCCCCTTGGAACAGAGCTACAGTTCTTGACTTCCCTAAAGACTAAAGGGCAGGCACAGAGAGCAGGTCAGTTCTGCTCTCCTGACTGAAGAAATTGGAAGCTGCTTTGTGAGGAGTACCTTTGTGAGGAGTACCTGGAGAAAGATTGTGCTGTAGGAACTGGGACAGAGCATTTGTAGTTACAGTAGGAGACAGCTCACAAATGCCAGCTTTGCAGAGAGTCTGCACTTCCCTTTCCTTCATCTGTGTTTGTTTGAAGTATCTCATTCTCACAAGATCAAACAAAAGCCACATTTTTGTAAAGTGCTCCTTCCTAAACTGCAATTATCTCAGACTTTCCAGAGTTGATTCAGACGGTAAAAGAGGATGCTTTTACAGAACTCCTTCAGTGATTTACCAGCCCTTGAGTTCTGACAACTTTTTCAACTCCAAGTTGGTAGTGGGTTTGTTTTCAGTTTGCTTTAAGTAAACAACAACAACAAAAATCTTCCATAACAGGATTCTGCCTCTAAAAGCACCTTCAAGGAACTTTTTTCATTTTGGCAGTCTAAGCTGTTGCCTTATATCTCACCTGCCAGAAACTGAGTGTTGATTTCCAAGCACACCTTTTTTTTTTTTTTTTGAGGAAAATGAAGCAGAGAAGAGCTAGCCTCTAAATCAAGTAAATAAGTCTGTATCACTTTTGCTGTAGAGTGGAAAACAACAATGAGGGCAGTTGTGTTCCAGGTTGCAGTAAGAAAGTATTCTCTGTAGGCAGGATAAGAATAAAAATGCCATTACCTGCTGTTTAGTACCCCATTTAATTTAATTCTGGAATCATGCTTACATTCTCCCTGTAATATTTCCTAGGGTGTTTTTCATGGAGAAATTAACTCTATAATGTCTTAGATGTTGAAGTGATTGTATACTTCAGGCTCCAATTTACTTTCTGTGTATCTTCAGTTTCGAGTTAGGGATGAACTGCATAGTGAAGCATCACAGGGTCAGTACAAGTACAAAGGCTGAGGCTAGGGGAGTCAGCCATCAAGTACATTTGCTGTATCCAGCTAAGACAGCTTGTGATTATGTCAAAGAAGAAGCATTTTTCCTAGTAGTTGTAACTATTTAAAATACCAGACTCCAAAAAACAGCACTAGTGAACAGTAAGGCAAAATGTTTTATCACACAGCACTTAATGCTAGTATACAGGGATGGAGATGGAAGCTGCTCATATTATTCCCTACACCAGGTTAGATTCAGAAAAATCTAAAAAAGAGTCTATAAACAATAAATGTATTTGTTTTGGCTCAATTGAAATGTTTTCTATTTGTTTTTTGCTGTATTTGACTTTCTGACTATCTACACCTACAGATCTTTTGAACGGTATTTTGTTTTGATCACAGAAACTGTATTTTCCATATAAAATGTCAACAGACATCCTCTAAAGCTAAGAATCTGTTCAGTATTCTTCTGGTTTAGATGATAACAACAATTTCAGGCAGTAAATAAATCACTAGAAGAATTTCAAAAGAATTTATAGTCAAGCAAGTTATTCCTGAAATGCACTTCTTTGAAGAAGACTGGATTTAGTACTCTTAACACACAACAGTAAGGCTGATTCATAGGATATAATCTGCAATGGCCAAGATGGTTATAGATCCTAAAAGAAGTTGTGAAAAGGCAAAGAATAGGTTTGCCAAACTATGTGCCTAAGAGTTCTTGTTTTTCTTTATATATCAAATGTTTTGACAGTGCTGATAACTATTTTAAAATGTTATTAATGTATATTGACCCTGCTGTACGGTACCTGAAGACTCCAATTTTCAAAGCTGCAGAATTGTCTGGACAAGACTGGGTTTGATCATTAGTCCTATGGTGAAGAATGTGTCTCAGTGTCTTAATTTATATTTTCTGTCTTTTAGATAGAGGAATTTCGAAGACTGAGGACTCATGTTAAAGGTGCTGAACTTTTAGAGGGCTCTGATGGAATCCTAGGAGACAACTTCAGACCAACTCAGCCACTTAGTGACAGAGTCATCAGGGCTGCATTTCAGTAGCAGAGGAGGAAGATCAATGATGAATCTTCAGTCAGGTTAGTAAAAACTTAGTGAAAAAATCAAAACTTTAAAATAATTGAGCTAAAGTAGAAAATGCACTCAATTTTAGCCAATGTTATGATATATTGTCACAATTGTGAATTTTGATGCTGTAATTTCTATTTCATCCTGTGTATAATAGTTTGATTATGTCGTGGTTTAACTCCAGTTGGCAACCAAGCCCCACAGGCTGCTCAGTCACTTTCACAAGGTGGGATGGGGGAGAGAATCAGGAGTGTAAAAGTGAGAGAATTTGTGTGTTGAGGCAAAGACAGTTTGACAGGTAAAGCAAATGCCATGCATGCAAACAGAGCAATAGAAAACAAGAAAGTCATTCACCACCATCCAGACAGTGAATTATGATGCCCACTTGTAGCTTTTAATTTCTCCTGCTGCAGTGAAGAAGAGCACAGTATCCCTTGGTTTTCTGGTATATTTTCTATTTTCTATTTCCCCAGTTACTGAGTTTTACTGGTTGATTTCTTACCATGTTTCTAGAAGACCAGCCGTTAGTGGATATTTTCACCCTGTTAGAAAAGCAGGGTAGTAGTTCTGGAAGGAGGCTTTTAATTCTACAATGAGGCATGGGTTTTTAGTTTTGGGTTTGGTGGTTTTTTTGTGTGGTTTTTTTTTCCTTTTTTTTTTTTTTTTTCTCTCGAAGCTGTTCTTTCCCAACAAGACTGAATTTTGGGCAACTCCAGTGAAAGTACAAGAGGAAACAAATTAAATTCTGTCATGGCTAATTTTTCAGATTTCATTTACCAAAGTAGTTGCTGCTTCTTTTCCACCTTCATTGACTCACAGAGCAAGAATTGGAGGATGACATTAGAGAAATGCACATGGGAACCTGCCTTAATCCTGCCTCAGTTATCAAAACTTCTCATGTCGTGTTCCCCCAGCCTCTATCAGTCACAAAATAAATCCCAGTGCTCAACAGTTATTCCTAATCCTTGTTATTCTTAGCTAATGGATGTTTTGCTATAATGAAAAACTTGGCAACAAGATTCAAAGAGAGTTAAAGTCCAGGGAAGTGGTTGAGTCACCATCCCTGAAGGCATTTAAGATATGTGATTTTAGGGACGTGGTTTAGTGGTGGACCTCGCAATTCTGGGTTAATAGTTGGACATGATGATCTTAAATGTCTTTTCCAACTTAAACAATTCAATTATTCTAAGGCAAATTGTTGCCTTGAAAGTAATGAGTCGAGGCTCCAGCTTCATGGTTGATTTTGAAATGATTCTGCTTTAATGCAAATAACAGGAGAACAAATCTGGGAAATCTTCAAGAAAGCAATCAGTTTGATTGCTTTCTTCAATAAGTAGTACTGCTTTTTAACATAGTAAAATTTTTCCTCTAGTTTCCCACAAAAAAAATTATTGAAATAATAGAAACATTGGCTATTCCCCATTAGCCTATTTACTGTTGAAATACATAATATAAAAGCCTCAGACTTTCTATCTTCACATTTCTTCAAAGCTACAAAATAACAGATTCATCTAGGGTTTCATCTGGAAAAATTCATCTTCATGCTGCTAAAAGGGTTTCGATAAACTGTTTTGGGTAAGGATATTTATTTGTACTTTAAATTCTTGCCCTCTCTAGTTCATATCAGGCTCTGTTGTGGAGTTAAGCCCATTCAGAGCACGCTCTGGATGCAGTCCCCAATTTCATGTGAAGTAACAAATGATCAGGCAGCAGATAACCCATAAAAAAGATTGATAATTCAGTGCTTCCAAAAAATAGATCCATTAAAACTAAGTGAGAAGATTATCCTCCCTCCTGCATATAATAGAAATTATTGAATTGGCTAGGACAGTGACCAACGATTTCATAGTATTTCCATATAGCATAAGCATTTGATATAGTGTATGCATCTAAACATTTTTTAAGTAAGGGTTTGTATTTTATAACCTTATTTAACATCTGCATCCTAGGAGTTAAACAAAAAACCCTAAAAACATTGATCCCCTTTTTAATATTATTTTCTTATTCCCATATTTAATTTTGGGCATATCCCTAAGACCAGTTCTCAATTACATGGTTCTCTGCGGTAACCAAATGTTGTCACTTTAATCTTGAAATGGATGTTTCAAATTCATCCCAGCTTCTGCATAAAAATTACTTGGGAAGATTGTAGCAATATTAAAGTACAATTTTTCTCAGAGAGTGAATAATGCCCTGAGGCCAGTGCAGGTAATTCAAGTCTGTAACAGTGAAATTACTTGACACACTGAGTTTGAATTTTAAGCATGAAAGAGTTTCCTTTACAATGATGGAATTGAAATGTAAAAATTTCCCTTTTGCTTTCATGTTTGAAATTTTATGACATTTGTCAATACTTACAAAGATTTGTTCTATATAATAAGATTTATCTTGGCTTTGGTTCACAAAATAATCTGTAGTTTTAATTCTCAAATGATGGAATTTCTAATGCAAAGTGATAGTCCTCACTGTAGGGCCATACTAATTATGGACACTCAAGCACAGACTCCTGGCACAGTGTAGCTCACAGAAGAAATGACACTTGTTTCTCTACGCCTGATTGAATTATTTATCAGAAATTCATTTGGTCAGGTCTTTTCAGTTTTGTGTGCACCAGTCCAAATAGCACTGAGCTAATCAAAGTTTCATTATAAATCTTTGCTATTGAGTTTAGGGAGCTGAAAAAAATGAAGTGCAAAAAGAAATCACATGGCTTTGCTCACATTTTTTCTATGCAAAGGGGTAAAAAGGGAAGGAAATAATCCTACTCTACTTTGTAGTGATTTCCTCACACCTCTCCAGAAGGAAGATGTTGAGGAGTAGTAGCTCCTCACACAGACCTCAGAAATCCTCTAAAAGATTCCTTCCTTCACAGGAATGAGGGAAGTCCCTTCAGCTGGGACTGCTGGCATCAGCTGAATATTGCTATGAAGACTCAGTAGTAGATGGGGAAATAATAGTTTTCAGGGCAGCATCATCCTGGTGATTCAAGATGAGCATTTCCTCTTTTCATGGAGCAGATTACCTTTTATTTTAAAGCTCTGGTATATGTCTTTAATATTACCATTACAAACACATTAGCTGACTTCTTTTCTTACATAATGCCCCTCTGCCAAGGCTGCTGGAAGTCCTGTCAGTAAAGTTTTCAATACTTTTTTTTATTCCAAGCCAGTGTGGCACAGCCACTCCAAGAACCTTGAGGAATGTTTGTTTGCCACGACCTGATTACTCTGTCGGGGAAAGGAGACAAATGTTTCTGTAAGTGTATCCACAGGAGTAGAAAGAGGTTGTTTGAAAGGTCTAATTAATTTTGACTGAATCAGAATGCAGGCTTTATGCACACCATGCTCCCAAAGCTTCAGAACATCTGCTATTCAGCCTTGATTTAAACCTCGACAAAACTGAACCCTTTGTGGCTTGTGATCAAATGGCATGTGTTGATCTTTGATGTAATTTGTTCTAATTTGTTGAGTAAGAGGCAGAGTTGACACAAACATGGAATATCATGGTGTGTAATACCAGGCAATTCATAATTTTTATTTTAATTTAATGTTCCTCCATCATGGAAAAGCCCAGATCTCAAAATACTCCTCTCCAGTTGTAAGACAAAGTTTGGCCAGGCTCTAGAGGAGGGCTTCAGGATGACAAAACAGATAGAAATTTGTAGCTTCTCTGCTCTCTTTAACCCAGTTTGCTGCTATCTAGTTGGCACTCTCCTGACTCTGCTTCTTTTCTGCTGAAAACATATCTCTCATATAGCTTAGGGTTAGTGAGCTTTTGGATTCGGTTTTGGGAGGGTTTTTCACATGCATCCAAATTACATCCCGTTGAATGACCTTCTTGCCCTTCTTGTCCTGCAGTTGCTGAAGTTTTCAAATACATTTCTTTTGAAAAAGCCATTTAAAAATTTTCTAACCTCTTTAAATCATATCCAATAGTGAAAGAACCAGTCAGCTGTTAAGGAGTTTGGAGGAAAAGCTCAGAACAGATTTGCTTTCAGACATGGAAGGTTAAAAAATTGAGTTCAGATTTAGAGGGTGAAGAACAATGGAATAACAGAATAGTTGTAATTGAAAGGTGCCTCTGGAGATCTATTAGTTTGATCCTGTGCTCAAAGCAGTGTTAGCGACAGTGGGTTGCTCAGAGCCATGTCCAGCTGGGTTTTAAATATCATAAGGATGAAGACTGCTTAACCTTTCTGAGCAAATTGTACCAGTATGTTCCTGCAGGGAAAAAGGTTTTTCTTAATTTTAAATGAAATTTCCTGTGTTTCAGTTTGTCCCCATTGCCTCTTCTTCTTTCACTGGATGCAGCTGAAGATGCAGTCTTCTCTACTTGTTCTCATAAAGTATTTATACACATTGATAAAATCCCTGTTGAAACACCTTTTCTGGAGGCTGGGCAGTTTCAGCTTTCAGCCATTCTTTTATGACAGGTGCTCCAATCCCTGACCGTGCTTGTAGCCCACTGCTGATCTCCAGTATGTTTGTGTTTCTTCTGAACTGGGGAACTCAGGCCTGGACCCAGTGCTCCAGATGTTCTAACAGTGCTTATAGAAGGATTTTCCTCCACCTGCTGACAATGCTTTTCCTGGTGCAGCCCAGAAAGCTGCAGAACTTCATTGTTGCCTTGGGTGCATTACTGACTGAGCTTGAACCCTATATTTGCCAGGACTCCCAAGTTCTTTTCTGAAAGAAAAGGGAGAACACATTCCTCAGTGTTAATGCTAGTTTCTTGTTGACTTCCTGCTTGACTCAGAACCCTTGCTGTGGGCATTGAGCTATTTCTTGATAATTTCAGATGATCTTGGAATAAGATTTATAGTTACAGCAAAGCCTAACAGTGAAGAAAACAAATGTTACCACTCTTACAAATCAAAAACCCCCAAAATCTTAAACCTTCCATTTCATTAAAGGCTATTTATTTAACAGTTGTAGGCCTGACACTTTATTTCTCAATATATGAATTGTGATTACTCCAGAAGGCTTGCTGGAATTTTGGAGCTTGTCACCACCTTTTCTAATGGATAAGTACTTTTCAGTACTGCATTCTTCACTGAAGACAGCATTGTTTGTGGTTTCCAATGGATTTATCACCCCCTCTTTAATTCTTGTTGCTTTACGTGTGGCTGATTTGATAGGCATGCCTTTACCCTCTTTTACATCAGTGGAACAGCTTTATCTGTGAATGAGGAAGAATTCTGATTTCAACCACCTGAATATCAACTTGAATTTGTAATGACAGTGAACTCAGTATGGCATACCAGTGTGTCTTCATCTCTTTATACACCGGGGTGTATACATCTGATTCCATGCATAGAGTAGGTAAATGGCATTTTTCTATTTACTAAGATGAGGTCAAATAAGTGCCTGTTATAGAAATCACTTAAATCCACAAGATCCTTTTAACAGAAGACAGTAAGAGCTTGTTCTAAAAACCAATTTGCTGAAAGAATATTTTCTTTTTAAAATGAAAAACTTTAATTTGCTTTCCTCTGAGAATAACTAATAAACTAAAGAATTTGATCTCCAGTGTGTTGTCTCAAAACTCCCCATCTCAGACATAATTTATTTTGTATTCATTAACAATTATCCTCCAAGTGTGATGATGTCTTATGCCTACTCCATCTACATACATACATTACTCAAGTTCTCCTGAATACTTTTTCATTCATGACTGATTCAGAAATTCCTGAGAAAGCATCAATTTTTATATACACAGGTGCATATACACACTCATACACATACATCTGTGGTAGACCTTAGACTGCAAGTAGCTGCAAGTTTATCCAATGTCCAGTAAATGATGATAGCAGAAATCAATTCAGATTAAAAACATGCTTAATGACTACTTTCCTAGTTGTAAATTAAAGATTAGAGAAAAAATTTGAATTACATCATTAAATAGCAAGGTTTTGCTAGGCCTGGGGAACAGGAAGGTGTAATTCAGGGTGGGAGGAACAGAGACTGCCTTTCTGATGCTGCAGAAACTCTGCATGATACTGAGAGGTCTGAGCAGATAAGAAGAAACTGGCACAACATTATTTTCTCAGCAATCTATCTGGTGCATTTTGTGAATGGATAGTGCAAACTCCTTGCTTTTGAAACTGCTGAGAAGCTTTTGTGGCAGCAGAACTATGTTGCCTTTCCCCCAGGATATTGAACAGGGGATCTGGTGTTGCCAGTGGGAATGAACTAGTACTAAACAGATGGTGGTGCACTCTCCTCTTTATGGAATTGTGCATTGTATGATAACAGATTGTAGAATATGAAAGAACATTCAAATCCCTAGTGAGCCATGGAGCTGCACCTTGCCTTTGAGAAATGGGAAGGGTGATGCAATGCTATAGACTGTATTTCTGTGTTTATACAGATCTCAGTGAAATTTATATTTTAATGGACATTTACATTAGCAATCCACGTGTCTTTACTCTCAGTTTACTTGTAGCATTTGCAATTTGTGAAGTTCACAAACAAGTTGCTCTGCAGAAGTTCTAACACTTGGGGATTTTATCCTTTCCTGTTGAGTAGGTCCAGAGCTGGAATGAGCTGTCAGCAGCCATGCATCATTAGCCTACCAAAACTGTTCTTATCATTTTCCTGTTTGAAAAACCCCAAATCAACCCGACACAAAGATTATCAACACTGGTTCTTTAGAAATGCAAACACTGGTTTCCTAGATTTGTTGAAATATGAGTATTTATGCTGCTTCTAAGTGAGTGATATTTTTATTGGTCATTGTTTGTCTCCATGAATTTAGAGTTCGTGCATAAAAGGTGATTGGGGTAATTGTTAAGTTTGTCTTTTAAAGAAATTGGACTTCATGTTATCACCAAAAATTACTATTGTTCTTCTGTATTTAAGGTATTATGTCCAATGCCCAACCCTCTGCTGCCACTTCAGAGTTCTTGAGAATGTGCTTGCACTTTGAGTGCATGACTGTAGGACAGAAGGCCAAACACCTTTGGCTTGTGAGCCACACACCATAATCAGAGGCCTACTGGAAACAAAACTTTTGGAGCCTTCAGGCAACCAAAAGCTGCAGGAATGGCTGAAAAAGAGTGCCTTTTAAGTTTGTTTTCCACTACTTCATTGTAATGGCAGGGGGTAGGGTATGCACTGAGATTGCAAGTGAACCCTTTAATATCAGCATAATTTTTTTTTCCCACCGCTGATGATTCAAATTAGTGACTAGAAAAACATTTCTGTTGCTTCTGTGACATACCTCTGACATGGGGTCCAGAATGTAGGGACTTGATAGCCAGAGGCAGCCAAGAGTCATAGACTGGTCTTTGCTGTGGTAGGTGTTTGTGTGTCCAGGCCAGTATATCAGTATAGCAGGTGAACAAGCCTAAATGAGGAAGAAAAACATTTTGAGTTTTCAGAGTTAGTATCATGTTGGAGTTGTCCTTGTTCAATTCCTTACTGAGGTCTTGTTAGAAATACACAAGTTGTAGAGGAATGGAAAATGGTCAAAATCCCTTAGCATGTAAAGAAGTGAGGGGGAAAGATTACTGTGTTTCCTTTTCAAAGCTAAAAAAGTAATAAGGTAGTCTAGAAATCAGATCCCTGCTTATGCTCTGAATAAGATACTTCATGCTGACAAATGCTCCTAAATTTTGTGACCTGTGAGTTTTTACCAGCATCACACAGTCCTTCCTACTCATAATTCATACTGTTACCATCAGCTTTTCATAAAAAGAGTTTTGAGAGTATAATTCCCAGCAGCTTACCATAAATCATGTATGGTTTGTAGACTGCTGCTTGGGAACTGATGATGTAGCCAGGAGCCCAGAGTGCCTGTCATACAAACACCCTCACAACGTGTTTATTAGCAATCACAACACTCAAGTTAGAGTCTGAACACGCACTGAAACTCTGCCATGGTATCTTCACTTATGGGGAAAACGCTGCAAATTAGTGGTGAGTCAAAATAGTAGGAAGCTTAAATCGTCACTGATAAAGCTACACCCATTTTTAGAAAAAAGGGGGTAGTGCATATAAAATGCAATGTAATAGGCTCTCAAATATCAAAGGTACTAGAAGAACATATAGGTACATATGTCTGTACAATACAGAGATGAGAGCCTGCAATGTGCTTTCCTCCTTCACCAATGTTACACAAGTTAGGCACTGGAAGTGCACTGTTTTACCTGGATGAAATCACACAGATTTAAGCAGAACAGTATTACTCCATTGAAACTGAAGATCCAGGTAGGCCCAGATCCTTACTGTTATTGGAATTTTTAATCCTGATTATTTCGTATGGATAAAGGCGATGCAATGAAAAATACACAAACTCTTGCTAAGCAAACAGACATGTTTTGTAAATAAATAGCAAATGGAAACTAGCAAGTTATTTTGATTACTGAAAATGTTTTTGGAACTGATACTTGCCACTCAAGAAACAGAATGTCAGCACTAACTGTTGTTAGCAATGTTTTATGGATAAGGCTAGAGTTTATGACAGAGCAGTGCTACTCAACAAAACCTTCTTTAAAAACATTTATGCATCCCCATAGCTCAAGACAAACAAAGATGTATTTTAGTCAGCCAGATGTAGTTAAATGCCTACAGAACTTGATGTTGATTCAATAAATTGTAACCTTTTCATGGAAAGAATGCAAAGTGTTTCAACAAAGATAAAGTGTGATAAGGTACTCAGTTCTCTGTCCCGAGACACTCTGAATCCATGCCTGGCTGTACTTTCAGGTGCAGTTTTTAGGAAGGTGTAGGATAAACATAATGTTTTGTTAGTGTTATACTGCTTTTGCCACCTATGTCTTTTGCTGTTTTAAAAAAACTCTTAAACTTTTTGATTTATCATAGTGTTAAGGAGGAGAAGGCAAGATCCTTCTATAAAGAAAAAGATAGGACATTGTGTGAGACAATGGGGGTAAGGAATATGGTCAGACAAAAGTGGTGGAAAAGCTCTCCAGAAAGGAGATTGACTACTTTTAAGCAGTAGAATAAAGGTTTTGATCTTGTGTATTGATCTTGACCTAAAGCTGCTGCAGTGGGACATCTTACCTCCTCCCTATCAGATGGAAAGACACACTATTGTGACATTCCTATTTAATTTCTCCATAGTCTCTTTATTTGCATTTTCTCAACACTTTTGGAAGACTTTGAAAAATAATCCTTTTCACTGAAGTTTTCTCATATCTTCTCTTTTAAATATGTTCTCTCTATTGCTATAGGAACATTGGGACCTTAGGTTCTTAAAAATATACCAGCTTTGCTCCTTATCTTTGCTCCTGCTTTGCTCCTTGTTTCTGAGATAAAATCTATAGTGTCCCAATTTGTCCCAGTTTTGTACAAGAAAATTTTCTCTGTGAAGAATATAGGTGTGTAACACTTTTATATGAAAGAATTAGATATAAATATTCTTGGAAAAAATAATGATTTTTTTACATTCTGAGGTTGATTTCTGAGCTTTGATTAACGTTGTTAATATTTTTTTCAAACCATGGGTATTGTGAAGAACTCTCAGGTTTTGCAGATATTTACACTTTATGGTACTGATCCTGGAAGGTTTGTTTGGGAAATAGTTATTTTATCTGTAGGGGACTTTACCAGAAATTAGGAAAGTTATTTTTAAACAAGAATAAACAAGGGTAAACATGGATAACAACATTACCAATATATACAATCAGTCTTTTGTCAGACAATACATTAAGTATTTTTGTAACAAACACAGCGGAAATCTTCAGACTGGCTCATAATTAGGTTCCTTTCAAAAAGTAATTCATTAATACAATAGGTACCAGATCCCAGTTCAGCTTAATTTCACTGACTTTGGCTTTTGGACTAAAAGCATTAAGCTTGAACTAGCTAAAAATGTACAAAATGTGCATTCAATTAAAGAGTAATTAGATACTCAATCACCCTTACATCACACTAGGGATTATCCAAGAAAGAAGAGAGGTACTACTCACTGCAGTGTGTAAAACAATTTTCTTAATTAGTTTAAGCTCTAATTGAGATTGAGGAAGTGTCACTGTGTCACAGCATTAGTTTACCTAAATGGAACCTTAAAAACACAAAGGTTTTGGCTTCTTTTGCACTTTCTCACTAGGATTGTTCAGTTTTATTCACTGATCCAGTACCTTCTGGCCATGAAAATGGAAATTTTCTGTTCACTTCAGGGAGGGGGGGGTTGGTCCCTGCACCCTTGTATCAGTAGCCCATTGAAAAACATGCCAAGAGTTTTTCCAGAGATGGAGATATTATTATATTATTATTAATAGTAATAATATCAATAATAATACTAATAATAACTTGTTCTAATTACTTGGTTGTTGTTTTGGGGTTTTTTTATGTTACACCTTTATACAAAGCCCCAGGAGGAACTGGGAATCCTCTGTGCTCTTACGTGGAGTGTAAAACCTGCTGCTTCCAGCCTGCCTTAGGAGGCAGCTGGTAGAAAGCTCTTCAAGTGGATCATCAAATGGTGCTGCTGCCAGACAAGGTGGCTTTTGGGGGGTATTGAGTGATGACCAGGGAGTATGTGGAAATGGCAGCTTGTGGGATTGTCTTGTGGGTAGGCACTGACTTAGTAGCACTGCTGGTTACTGACAACCTCTGCACTCCCTTCCCTTGTCAGGGCCAGAGCAGGAGCTCTCTGGAATGTGTTGACTCTTCCTGCAAGCACTTGTAGCCCCAGGTGACCATTTGCACATGAGCACTTTCAGATTGTTTCTGTGCACACACTGAGCTATTGTTAGCACTATAATAACCTCAGGGAAAAGAAAAGGGAAATTATTAGTACAACAGAATGAAGCAGTCAGAAACACTCATACCCACTGCTTCTGAACTGAGAGCACTGGGGCAGCCTGAGCACCTGGATTCTTAAGGTTATGCCAAAGCACATGAGTATGTGTTCGTGTGAAATCAAGTATTGATTAATGCTGCTAATGAATAAGAATATTACTGCTATTAGGACAAATTGGGTGATTGCTTTCTATCCCTTGAGCCTACCTGACTGCCATGAGAGCTGGTACTCAGCACTTCACTTAGTAAGGCCCCTGAAATAGTAAATGGTAAAAAGTTCTCTGTGACCAGTGTATTTTTCTTTCTAGTTTACTACCATGAGCACCAGGTTAGAATCAATTACCAGACTGATTCTGAAAGGCAATTGTAAAACTTTGTTTTGAATTAAAAATTTTACCACTGCATTTAACTTTGCATTTTTACTGCCATTTCCTCCTTTGCTAGTAAATCTTGCAGCACTAGCTTTACCCTAAAAGAGAAGAATCAGTACCATTATGTCACTGAAGTATATACCCTGAAACTGCTCCCACCTGCTGTCATGAAATCCCAGCTTTCAGTTTTCCCTGTCTCCCTGGCTCGACATAAACAGTCTTTCAGACCCACTGTGGAGGAATTTCAGTAACATAATTGTTCCATTCTCTTTTCAGAGAGGGGGAAGACAATGCTCCCACAGTGCCCGCAGATGAGGAATGGAAACTTTTGAGACTGCTGCTTCAGTTGAACCACAAAGCCTGTATTGTTTGTTTTCATCTGATTCAACCTTGATAGACAGCTGTGACAGTTGGTCTGTCCACATGGTCCAGTGAAATTCTGGGAATGGGCTGTACATTAAAAGAAGAAAATGTATTAAATCTTCCAATTCACACTGTTAAATATTTTTAAATTGTTAATATCATTGCTCTTGTAGCTACTTTGCCATAGCATTCTATAGTCATCTGTGATCCAAATAGTACTGATTTTAAGCTTGGTATGAATGCTAATATGTAGAAATACCCATTATTGTTTTGAATGGTGATTTACTTTTATTCCATATCATCTCTTGTGCTGTCAGTAACCATATTTTCTGGAGAGGGGAGATGCATTCTACGAAAGTAATAAAAACATTGTTTGTTCACAAAGAGTATTATATAAATTCAGAATTAATTTTTTGGCAGAAAGGAGCATTTCTCTGCTAAACATGTGCACTTGACAAGGTTTATCTGAATAAAGCTGAATGACATTTGCATTACTAGGAACCTTACTGAAAAAACGACGGGCTGGAACTAAGTAAAATTAACCAATATGACAATAAACAGAATTGTCTGGATTATTTTCTACTTAGTGAACCATGGAACTTTGTGATGTAGTGTTCAGCTGAGGCAGAAAATGTTCAGTCTTTGTTCTCCTGTGAATTATGACAGTTCTGTTTGTTCTGTACATTACTGAGAATAGTGGTCTGGGGACTTCCTCTGCATGTCCTGAGCTCGCTGCACAGCATGGAGATTGCCACACTGGGCCACACATGCCTTACCTGACAGAGAAGATAAGGCAAGGGTAGCCTGAATCAGCTAGTCAACCTCATAGCTCCTAATTCCTGAGAAACACCATGGCCTGAATATGGGAGCCAATAGCTTTGATCAGTGTAGCTATTAGTGAGGTCCCCTGTCCTAGCTGGAGGAACATGTGAGAGATTTGTGTCAGTGGAAGAACCCCAGAGGCACAGATGGCAACTTCCAGTCTGGGACACAATGAAGATGCAGACAGAGGGCTCACAAAGGAGAGGCCACTCCCTTGGAGCAGATCTATCATCAATCACAAAGTCATTCCCAGGCAATGGTAAATGCAGAAGGCATCCTTAATCCACCTTGTCAAGGGTTATAGGGAGAGCTACTGCTGAATGACGAGTTCTCTGAGTAATTTATGTGTATTTTAGGGGCAGCAGAAACAACAGGGCAAACCCACACCGTGCATGTGAGTTGGGTGAGGAGGACCAGATATTGCTGAACACTTGATGTGTCTGTAGCTGGGTGTACTGCAGAAACAGGTGCTTCCTTTGGAGATAAGCCTTGGTCGCATGCATTGCAATAAATGCACAGAAAATGTAAAGCAAGCAGCCCACTATGAGGTCATCTGTTCATTTGGGCTTAGAGAGTAACAATCAGCATGTTGTTCCTTGGGCTTACAGAAACTTGTATTTCTTAGGGTTGTCTCCCTCTCCTGCCCACATTTAATGAAGTATAATCCCATTATCTATACAATGGGTTCAAGATTTCAGTGCTGGCCAAAACGACACTTTCCACCTGCAGTGTCTATAACATGTGCGTGTAGCAGCTTCACTGGCTGCTGCCCCTCTGCCTTCAGCAATTACTCCCCAGGCAGCTGCACCCAGAGCCCAACCCCAAATCCTTATTACCAGATCCTGGCTTCCCACTGATATGCATCATACCACAGGGCAGGAGAAGTCTCTGCTGCAATGGCCTGGCTGGACTGTCTGTAGTTTTTGACAGGAGCCTGTTAATTTGTCATAGATGTCAAGTTTGGTACTAAAATCTTAGCAAAGTTAAAAAAAAACAACTCTGTGATGTGGAAGTCAACTATTCTCTGCCAGGTGAAGGTCTGTTGTTGTCTCCTTGCATCCAGCAATGAATGGAGCAAACCATGTTCCAAACCTGACAATTCTCAGGTTACATGCACAGCTCATTAAAATCTTCTCCCTTTGCATACAACATATTATTATTAACTACTGAGTGTTAACTGACAGGAACTGTAGTAGTAATATGGCAAATATTGACATTATGATGAAATCTGAACTAGATTTATTCTCTAAATAAACATGTTCCTTATCTTGGAGCTGGCTGATATTCTTGTGGCTGTGAAATACAGATACATTGCAAAGCAAATGATGTAATGTCTCCACCAAAAAGTCCATTATTTCCCTTTCCTGTGCTCTCTTCCTGTGTTTGCTGTTCTTTCAAGCATTGCCTTGTGCAGTGAAATTCTAGCCATATAAATACTACTACTGAGGAATTGAAGCTAGTAAATTTGTCTCAACACTTGTCAGACTTTTTTTTCCCCTAGGCTTGGCTTTGAAAGAAAAATTAAACCCACTGGTAAAAATACTTATAGCAGTTTTGTGTCTTAAGAACTGGATCTGATTATAACAAGAAATTCATTCACAAAACACACCCATTCTAATTACAGCTTGGTCAACTCACATTCATTATGTGTTGGGAAAAGTTAAATTAGTCTTTCTGGTTTTGGTGGGAATCCACAGGGAGGAATTTTCAGGAAAGGCTCTCGGTGTATTATTTCAGTTACACTGCACCCATGAGAGGTTTTATTGAGTGTGGCAAGGCTCTACTACTCTCCAATTGGAGTTCCACATGCCTGCCTTGGTATTAATATTTTTGAGAAATGATAAAAACTGATGAGGGGGCTTTGAGGGTAGTGTAAGGCTGTAAATGAATAATTTCCTCTTCAAGCCTACAGCTACCAAAATTTTGAATCGGTTTGCTCTCTGGAAGTACTTTTAAAGGAAAATGTTAATGGGCATAATGCTTCACATAATTTTAGAGATTTATTAGAAATGTGAATTACAAGTTTCCAAGAGATGTTGAGCAGTTACAGAATCACAGAATCGCTAAGTTGGAAGAGACCTTCAAGATCATCCAGTTGCACACTTCTTGGTCAGAAAATCAATGACATAATATTTAAAAGCAACTTTGTGCTTCATCAGGCAAAAGCTGGCTCCACAGGCTTCTGATAAACTGTAGGAAGGCATTGGGAATAGGCAGAAATCCATCTCTTGAGAGAAGGAAGATGAATTGGGGCAGATGCTTGCTCTCAGTGATCATCCCTCTGCAGGTAATGTGTTCTTCAGTTTCTGTGGTTTTCTGGAACTCTCAGAAAAATTTAGAGCCTTTAAACCCTTAGTTTGACTCCAGATCGTGGTATGATGCTTTCCACATTGGGCTGTGGTCCTGGGCTCCCACTTATCCAAATCGGATCTTCTTAGAAAGCACTGTGCCTCTCCAAAAGTGCCTTTTACCCTGGCTCCCACCTTTCCTTTGTGTGAAAATTAAGTCATAGGTAGGTGGACCAATAATAAATTCTAGGCCTGATCCAGAAATATACCTGGGAGGTAAACAGGTATAAATCAGTATGGGATAAAGGAAAGGCTCGATCCCAGACATTACACTGGCAGGCGTGGGGTAGTGGCTGTGTATGGAAACAGATGTGAGGTAGGACATGAGTCTAAGTGGAAATAAGAGTGGCCCCTGGCCAGCATCTGTGTCTGCATCCTAAAGGTTGACTCATCTGTGTTCCTGGCTCTCAGAGGGTAATTGAAGACTCCTGTTGCTGAGGAGATAAAAGTGTTTAACAGCAGGGTAACATAAAGAAAAAATAATTTTACTGATAAATTTCAGCTGAACTTTTGCTGAGACTGCAAAAGGAACGAGGAGATGAGATCCATGCACATGCAGCTTCACAAGAAGTCACACCAATCAGCATTTTCCAGACCCTGCCAGGGTGCAGCTGCCATAAGCACAGGGTCAGGTTCATGGAGTTTGGCTGGTGGGCACAGCACTGGTGCAGTAATGGCCTTGGGCAAACTATTCCTTTCATGGTTGTCACATCCACTCCAGTGAGAATGAAGGGAAACTTCCTTTCTTGTAGAAAGGGGGTGAGTCTAAGAGGGAATGATGGCTGTAGAGAAAAAGGGGAAAACCCTCTAGGGGTTGAGAACTGTGGAAGGAGCACAGATTTTTGCCTGCTTTTTCTTTCTTGGCTGGGTTTCACGATGGCATCATTAGCCATGCAGTTTGCTTTGAGATGTGTTCTTCCTTTATACATCAGTGCTGCCTGCTGAAATGTCAGGTAGCTGGAGAATCACCCACTACACCTCCTGAGGCTGGACCATGCAGGACATGTTTGGAAGTGTTCATGTGCACATTTATTTATGAAACTGTAGCTGCCATTGTGAGTACATCTATGTGTGTGTATTTGTCTCTTTAGAATGCTGCACATAAAAAACCCCTATTTTAAAACCAGAAACAATTTAAAATGAATTGTAGAACTTCTAATTAAAGTTCACATATTTCAGTGTGAAGACTGTATGCCTAGCATCAGCTCACCAGCCCTGTTGGTGTTTGTATGATTTAGTTTCTTCCTTTGCTTAATGAATTTGTGTTAAAGCCCTGTTGCTTTTCCTTTCCCCCCATTATTCATTTTACAGCCCCAGGTCTTTTATATTGCATGCTGTTTGAGAATTGCTCTGAAGACATTAATCACTTTCTCATGAGCCTTTCTCTTACAGTACTCATTTGGATGCTTCAGATGTATTAAAGAACTTATCTTTACAATCACTTTGCATATGCCTTCTCCCCTCTATCATGTAAGGATTCATCTCAGATCACAGGTTATCTGGATGATGCCAGGTATAAGAAAAAGACACAGCAATCAGCCATGTCAGACAGAGATTCTTCATATGGACCTGCAATGCATGTAGTCCTGGCCCAGGAGAACTTGTTTCACCTTAACTTAGCCTTATTTGCAAATTAAAAACCCAGCACTGACTCAGTAGTCAGATCACCTCTTGAGTCTTCTCCCTGATTTGCTGGGATAATTACTTCTAATGCAAGGTTTGCTTTTCAGTGCTGAGTAAGTTTTGTGATTCTTCCATTCAGTATCTTCAAACGCTTCTCACCAATGTTCTTCCCATGCTGTTTACAGAGACAGTGGCAGCTTTTTGCTTCTGCTTGCCCTTCCTCAGAGCCTGACCTCATCTTGATCCACAGAGGCCCTCCCCTCCCCAATATCAGAGAAACAACTGAAGATGGAGTGAAAGAAGGGAAATATTAGATAAATTTGGAAAGAACTTGCCCTATAAAGTGCACAAGGACATGTTTAAGCCTTGAATAACAAAGAAAAAGAAAATAAAAGCATAACAAGGCAAAAACAGCATAAAGAAACTTCCTTAAGGGTCCTTTTCCCTACAGGGATGTGGTTGGAAATAATCCTTTTCTATTTCCATCTCAACTTGCTTGTGTTGGAAGTGATCCATTCTGGGTTGTGTAACACCAGCTGACTAACCCACAGTCTACTCCCAAATCGGTGATCAGAAACCACATCCAGCCTTATTCCCTGAGACTGCTCCTCTCCTGCACCTTCCCCACCAGTGACAGGGAATTGGCTGCTTGTCCTTGGACAGCCAACCTTATCCAAAACCCTGGCTGTTCATCACGTTCCCTGTGTTGGGTTACCTTCCCACCCCCACCACATCTCCTGAGATGGAAGACGGTAAAGAAATAAAGTCAAAACACAAACTCCATTCTTTTATAAAGTAAAGCACTTGAGAAGGCCAGAGCTTCAAGCACATAAGCAACTCCAGTGCTTATTATTAAAGGTGATGTTTGTGTCTGAGACGGAGACAAAAACAACATGATCTTACATAGACATAAACTCCTTTCCTCCCTTAGGCTTTAGGATAAATATACACTACAAACTGTGCTTTCTGAAGTGCCTCCCATGTAAACATCTGACAGTGGTGAGCATGAAACAGATGAAAGCTGTGATAAGTCAGTGGACACATACAGCTAAATATGATACTCCATGTCAGCAATATTTAAAATAGCAGGTATAAAGCAGTTCTAGAAAATGTGTCTTTAGCCTCATGTTGTGAAGATATCAGGGTTTTTCTTTTTGGTGCATTACAGGTCCACACAAAGTGAGTTTCATTATCTTGGCTCATAAGTTGACAATGGTTTGGTCTCTTTATCTGGGTAATCATGTGTGCAGCCAAGCAAAAAGAAAAAAAATTGCAAATCAAAGGTAGCTGGAAGATTTGTTCATGGCTTAGAAATATGTAGTAGTTCATATAGATAAGGAGTTGTTTACTCAAGAGAAAAATAAAAAACAAACAAAAGAGTCTGAGAGCTGTGTGGTCTTGGCAGGGAGGTCTCTAGTGATCACCAAATGCATGAATCTCAGTGTGAAATTATAGGCTGTGATTAAGTGGATGTGCTGCAACATTTTGAATCTTCCTGATGTTACATTTTGACCACTCCAGTTCCACACAATTTAAAATGGAATCCTAGAAACATCATGAGGCCAGAGCATCTCAAAATACCTGTGACTAGGGCTGTAATGAATGAAATAAAGTTCTTGCAGAACCAAAGAATCTGTTTTTGACAGAACCCAAGGTATCAGAACTTCAGATGATGATATGATAGTGCAAAACTTTTACAGGTGTCCTGTAAAGATATGTTAATTGCATTATATTATCCAACCACTAGATGTCTGCATGCCATAGAGCTTCAGGCAGGGTTTGTTCCCCAGTATAAAAGGCAAACAAAGACAATGTGTATCTGCAGATGTCTCTCTCTGTATAATAATTTGGCATCTGTTTTATTCTGGCCTATGCCCCTTGTCCAAGGAGGGATCTGTTGGCAAAGAGATACTCTGCAAGAAAAGTTATATGTATTAAAATGACTGGTTTCTGTTCAAACTGGAGAGTAAACAATAGATTAGGCCATATGTCAAGATCACATCTATTCAGATAAAATTCACAAATACCAGAAATTAAATACAGCAGTGATTTTAAGAGCACCTTAAGTCCCAGTGCTGATTTGACTCCAGATCCTCAGGAAGTCCCACTGGGTTTTTTTGTTGCTTATTAATTGCAAAATTGAGCATCATCTGTTTGATTTCAGTGGAATCAGAGCTGTTAGGAAGTGTAAGGTGAGCTGTAAGCACTGTGAACCCACAGATATTCCCCCAAGTGCTTGCTTTATAATAACAGTGTTAAAACAAGGACACATCTTTCCTGAACTGTAGCACAGCCCAGACTAAGTGTGCTCTGCATGGGCACAGACTTGTTTGGCATAAATGCTTTTCTCATAGGGTTTCCCCAGGGCACAGAGATCAGCAGCCCTTCCCAGGTGCTCACTGTGCTGAAACGCCAAGAATAGGATGGGAAAAAAAAAATAAATCCTGTGCCTTCAGGGCCTTTGCTACTGCCTGAAAAGCATATATTGCTTGAGTTTGGATACCCAGCTTCAGACCCTCTTATCTGAGGTCATGGGAATAGGTGAAAGCTGTGAAGTTTTGTGAAAATTACTGGTTTACACAAGGCAGTACCTGCAGTGTCTCAAGTGAGCACCACTACAGAGGCAGATTAACTGTGTCCTATAACCCTTGAATTGGAACCCTTCCTCCTCTCTCCAAAGGCCTCTTCACACTTTTAGCGTGTTGCTTTGATTTGTTTCTCCAAAATACAACTTCTTCTTGCTTCTCCTGATCTGCCACCTTTCCTTGCTGTTGTGAATTCTTTCCCAAACACATTTAGTAGTCAGTGGCTGCAGAGCACAGGCATTTTTTGTGTGCTACTTGATAGTTCAGTATTTGGCCTTTCCCAAAATGTTTTAAGTGGTGTTCAAGACTTTCCATGCTTTACATCTCTTGGCTAGTTAATAAACTAACAGTTCCTAAATTCAGTTTCTCATTAACAAAATTGAATCTAATATTAAGGATTCATTCTCATTTTAGAGTAGACGACCATAATTGTAGTTAGTGTTACATCACAATTAACTTTGTTTAATCGCTAAAAGGCTAACGAGCTCATTTCACAGCGCTTTCATTCTGGTTCATAAAAGCAAAAAAGGACGATGCAATAGGTGTCCTGCATTTACAAAGTGCAGAAACTTTCTTTCACTGTCCTTAATAGTGACTGTCATATTTATGAAGCTTATGGACAGATTGATGAGGAATTTTTTCTCTCTTTTAAGAAGTGGAGGAATAGATAAAATGTCATTGCTACTTCTTTTTGAATTAGAGCAGACTCCTGTTGCTGTTTACAGGAATGTGCAGTTCTTCACCATATTTTTTTTTAATTCACAAAGCCCTTGAAATTATTTGTGAAGATTATTTGTCTTGAGACAAGTGTGTACTCAGTCTTAAAGTTTCAAAAAGTAAGTCTCAAAAGTAAGGATTCAGTGAAGCCCTTGGAAGATGGATCCTCGTTCCACCTGCAAGAAGTGCCCTTCTTGACATTTTTAGAACTTTTCTGAATTGCAATTAAGTTTTAATTAAGTTAGAATATGCGAAGTTACTGAGATTTTAACTTTCAGTCAGTTTTAGTAATGTATTTTAGGACTTCTGTTATATAAACTAAATTTCTCTTTTCATTGGGCCTCCAGCTCCTATGTAAAGCAACCTGCATTCTACATTTGTTTTGTTGTGTAATTGTTTTTGTTTCTTAGAGAGAGAGAAATTAAAAATTAATGCTTTTTGAGAAAGTATCTGTCAGTTGTCCTGTAAATGAAGAGAGTGATAATGTGTGGTTACAGTACCAGCTCTTAATAGGAGAGACTTTGTGATCTCGAATACACACCTCCTCTTGCTGATTAGTCAGTTGAAAGAGAGCAATCTGATATTACTTTGGGAATATTTTAATATAGAAAGAAATTTAGCTGGGCATAGATGAGATTGATTTTATATTTTTAAACAATGCTTCTTTCCTACCAATTTCTAAGAAGGAAGACCCAAAAAATATTCAGTTTTGGGCAACAAGAGATGTAATGAAGAGACACCCCTCTTCCCTCACTTTCCTTATGCCTGTCCCTTTCCCTGGCAGTCAGAAAAATGAGAGAAAAGGATCAAAACATGGTGTTCTTTCCAGCAAAAAATTCCAGCTGACATTTTAGCTGTAGTGGACATCTACATGTAGGGATAGGACTGTTGTCACCCAAATCAAGGCAGTTGCACCTGTAAAAGGAAAACATTTGGCTGGAGCAAGGAAAGAATTAGAGTCAAGTCTAAATCTGTTCTCAAGGGCTTTTCAATTGCTAATTTAATGAGATCATGAGGAGTTTTATATCTCCATGTCTTTCATTAGATTTTAATTAAATTTTTTTCTTCTCCAGACAGAGTCCTCCATTTTCTTATATTATTCTTGTTTGTACCCAGTAGCACAGCCTTGCCGTCAGAGCTGCAGCAAAAATACACTCAAGTCTGTGTGTGCAGTCCAGACTGCACCACCACAGAGACTGGCAATTACTTATGATCAACTAACATTAAAGTGGAAAGGTTCACTCTATTAGGCTTGGTCTTTATAAAAGAGACCACAGAAATTCACCCAGTAATTCCTTAATCAAGTTGAGAAGCTGGCATTGACCTTCTGCCTCATCTTGAGTTGCCTTTCATCTGTATTCTCAATGCTTTACATCTGGCACTATGTGCAACCATATTTGCAGTACCTGCAGTGTTTGCATGGTTTTCAAATATTTTGAAATATTTCAATATTTTAGATGCTATGGTTTATTTATTTATTTCTCTTTTAAGTCATGTCTCTCTTTTTTTTTTTTTAACTTTTCTCATCAGCTTTCTTCCAGCTTTTATACTTTTTGCTTTCCTCCTAGATTCTTTCTGTCACATACCATTTCTGTCAACAGGCCTCACACGGGCTGTGCTTCCACTGTGTAAGATCTGTGTGCTCCTGGATCAGCCTGTGGTGCAAATCCAATCTGAATGAGGCATGGGCATATTTCTGATGAACTAGCCAGAGTACAGTATATGGATATATGCCAGGCTTTATCCCAACTATGGGTAAACAGATGATGTGTATTCAGCATAAAATTAGAGTGGGCAGGATGAGCTAAAAACTGATCTGTCAAGACAGATTGAAGTTGTACTAAGAATTCAAAATATTTGGAACAAATTTGAACTGACAGACTGAAGTTGTTTTAGTGCTTTGTGTCATATGGCCACAGGGTTTTTGATCTGTAATAGGCATCTTAAAACAGGTTTACCATCTTGTCTATTTACAGCCTCAAGAGCACTAATGTCAGCAAAGTAATGAGCTTCCTGCTATTAAGACCAGAACGAGTCCTTTGGGTAATTTCACCTGATCCTTGAGTGACCCAGACAATAAAATTTCCTTCATTAATCCACAATGTGTTCAATATCCTTCTGTCATCCTGTAACATGGCAGAAAATATGTGAAGCATCCACTGATACAATGCTGTTTGGACAATACAGTCAACACATCATCTGGGAAGCACCTGTCTGGGACTTGTACACAGAGTCACACTTTCACACAGAACCTTGGCAACCCTCTCAGCTTAGAGACAGCCATCCTCAGCCTGGGTCTTGGCTTGGCTCCCTGAGCAGTAAGGCACCAGCCATGGATAAGAGACAGCTGTGCCTGCTGGTTGCCACGCTGGCTAGCTCCGTTGCCTGCTGCTTGCCTGCTGAAATCAGCATTTGGCCACTGCAGTCAGAGCATGCTTGAGGAGGGTTTGCAGGCTTGGCACATCCTGGCCTTGTGCCTCAGACAGACACAGGATGGAGATGCAGTCTGAGAGAGTACCACTGGCTCCTATGGCTGCAAAAGAGATCAGCCTAAGGAAAAGCTCCTCCACTCCTACCAGCGGAAATCCAGTACTGAACCCTGAACTTTGTGAGATGAAAGCTTTGCCTGTTCATTTGTGTACCTGCAGGCCAGGTATACAATTAGGGGGCCAGCTGAGTGAGAAGATAAGAAGGAAGACAGTTGCACACATCAATGGAAATAAATCCAGAATCTTTCCTGATTTCCATTGAAATCAGATGACAGGTCTTAAGTGGAGAGCCAAACGAGACTACTTCCAGCAGGGACACAGGAATCTCTTGTGGACAAACTGAGAGTGACAAAGATATTTTTACTTTAAGAAGCTTTTCAAAAATAGATAATATGGAGGACTAAAGACACAGAGCATATGGACATCTTAAGAAAAACAAAAATTATCACTTTCTACCTAGTTCATTGCATAAGATTCATTGCATCTGATGGTAGAATGATTGGATTTGGCCAAAGTGTTTATGCTTTTCTCCAAAAATGACAAAGTCATGTTTTTGATCTAGTAAACAACCTACCTTTGTGCATGTTCAAACATCACCTCCCAGAAATAATTTTTTTGGTTTTTTTTTTCATTCCTCTTAGTCCTTCAGGCCCAACTGCAGGACAAATGTGCCTGTTCTCTTTTCCTGACTCACAGATCTCCAGAATGTGTGGTTTTTATACAAGAATTATTTTTGATATAGGTACTTTTTTAGGTATTGGACAATCAGTAGGGATGGTTCAAATACTTCACGTCTTCAAAGATCTGTTAAGGACCTATCCCTTACATACCACTTCAGCCAAGTCATCTTTGAGCAGTAGGAGATGGCCTGGAAGTTATTTATTGCCTGTTTATTATGTTTGTTGTATTGTGCAAAAGTTTCCCTCTAGCCAGGGCAGTAGTAAGATCTAGTACTCAGAGTACCTAATAGTTTACCCTTCTAATAATGCAGTTTGAATAAGCATAGAATCATAGAATGAGAATGAATTGGAAGGGATCTTAAAGGTCATCTTGTTCCAACTGCCCTGCCCTGAGGAGCAACACCTTTCACTAGACCAGGTGGCTCGGGGGCCCATGCAGCCTGACTTTGAACATTTACCAAGGGTGAGACATCCACAACTTCTCTGGACAACCTGTTCCAGTGCCTCACCACCCTTACAATAAAGAATTTCTGCCTAATATCTAATCTCAACCTACTCTCAGTTTAAAGTCATTGCGCCTTGTTCTATGACTACATGCTTTTGTAAATAGACTCTCTCCATCTTTCTTATAGGCTTTCTTCAGTTCATGGAAGATGTAATTAGGTCATCCTGAAGTCTTCTCTTCAGACTAAATGATTCCAACTCTCTCAGCCTTTCCACACAGGAGAGGTACTCCATCCCTCTGATCATTTTGATGGCCTCTTCTGGACTCGCTCTAACAGGACATTGTCCTTCCTGTGCTGGGGACCCAGAGCTGGAAGCAATACTCAAGGTAGGGTCTCACAAAGATGAAGTATAGAGACAGAATCACCTTACTTGACCTGCTGGCCATGCTGATTTTGATGCAGCCCAGCATACAACTGGCTTTGATATTTTTTTCCAATACTTAAATTCTCAAATAAATAATTCAGTATTAGAGTTGCAGGCACTAAATATTGATTATTCACAGAAAGTTACTACAAAATGGAATTGCTTCTGCCTAACTGTGTTGTCAGTCTCTTAAAGAAAGGACTGACTTCCTGGCTAGAAATGAATGGGACTCAGGGGTGCCTGCAGTGAGACCATATTTGCTCTGGGAGACAAAGACAGCACCACCCCAGTGGCCCTGACAGAGGTCTGAAACATCACTGCTGGATCCAGGTGCTCAGGTCTTGAGCTGGAAGGACTTAATGAAACTGCTTTGCTCTTTCTGATTCACTGAAGGAGATGTAAAGGGGTAGCCAAAATAAAGCTTTATCCAGCCTGCTCTGTGCCCTGCTTGGGTGAAGTTCAGCGAGGCACCTTGAAGGGATGCACCATACGCTCCCAGAGGAGGTCTCCCCTTGCTGTACCCGAGCCTGTTGCTGCTGTAAAAACACAGCAGCAAAGGGATGTTGAGCTGCCATGTCTTGCCTTATCCCAGCACTGAGGCAAGAGTGGCCTCGGTCTTGGGGTGGGCTATATGTATAACTTGCTTTAGAGACCTTCCCATGTCAGCCTTCCCCTCTCCTTAGAAAGCTTTTCCTCCAGGCTAACTGCACTCACCTGTGGTCACTTGGTCCCCCTGCTTTGTCCCCATTCCTCGTGGGTTCTTCAGGGTATGGCAGTGCAGTAGGGAACCTTGAGGGCTGGGGGCTCCCTGGAGTGGCAGGGCTGGGCCTGGCAGGTGCTCCTGTCCCACCACCTCATCCAGGAGCAGCCAGGGGCACCAGGGCACACTGTCCTGTATCAGGCACCTCCCTGGGGAGGGACAGGTCTGGCAGTGCCCTCAGGCAGTGACACAGAAATTTGTTCTGTGTCTAACAGGCTTTTAACTGCCTTAAAGCTGTGTGTTGCATCTGTCAACACTTGTGTCCTCTGAAAAAAACCCTGGTGCCCATCTTCACTATTTTCTGCACCAGAAATTTTTCTTAGGTTTTTTTTGTCCATAGTGCAGAGAAGCCACCATCCCACCTGAGGATTGTGATACAGGTGACTACCAGATTCTACTGACCCCAGCTGGCATCCCCCTCCTGTTGTCCCTCTCTCCTGACCTCTGTGCCTCCCTCACAGGGCTTACCTTGGCAGACAGAAATTTGACATTGTGGACTCTGCTGAATCACAAAATCTGCACAACTTAATTTCATGGGCCTCACCAAAAAGTCCTGGTACTAAAGCAGCTGATTAAACAGTAACTAATCCCTCTTTGTTGTTGGAGGGAAAAGTGGAACAGTAAAACCTCTTGCATGTTACCCAAGTTAAAAGGGTAAAAAGGAAGAAAAGCAAATAACTATGCTTTGGATAAAACAGAAAACTTCCTGATGAGAAAATGAGCTATTTACACATGCTCCTCAAATGATCATGTGCTAGCCAATTTTAAATTAACATAATTTCACACTTATTCCATAGCTCTTTCTTCATTCTTTGTGTACATTATTAATCCATAAGTGACATCAAGCAGCTTCTAGTGGTGAGGAGGAGTTTTGCCTGAAGAGTCTGGGAAGAAGAAGCAGAGACACAGGTGAGGGGACCTCATGATGCTGGTTCTCAAAGGCTAGGTGCTCCTCTTCTACTTGGTCAGGCTCGTCCATCCTAGTGGAAACTGTTTCAGTAGTCCTGTATTAAATAAGAGTCACCTGTACCTTCCTCCTTGGCATGGGGTTTTACCATCCAGTCTGTGTGCCAATGCTTCAAAAGGGCTTTTGCCTTTTCCTTGGGCATGAGAAAAAACCCCCACAACGAATCTCTTCCGCAATTTTGCTTCTGCTCCATAAAAGCAACAGTTTTGGTGGCAGAATGGCATGGAGGGGTGAAAAGAAGATGATCATGCCATGAGCCCTCTGAACTCTTGTGGTGAACAGCTCTGTGACCATGTCCAGGGGCAGTCCAGCCTGGGATGAAGATGTTCTGCTCTCCAGTAGCTCCCCTTGAACACTCCTGCTCACTACATTTCCTCTGCCTAAACAGGGAAAAAGCAGCTCTAATACACAAAGGCAGAAAGCAGTCAGTTTTTTTGCACACCCAAGTGATGTTTCCAAGTGTTGCCACCAGAGGATGTACCAAGCACATTTTTTGCTGTATCAACACATAAACACACAAACAGATTAAAATAGCCAGATTTACCAGCAGAGGTAGTATAACTTCTGTATCAACACGGGGAGTATCAGTGTAAACAACAGTTCTTGAAAAAGAGAAGAGAGAGAGAGAGAGGTAAGGAAGTTACACACTGTATTTTCTGATGCATTTATCCCAGCTCTGTAGTATGTAACATATTAAACAGCAAATGCATTTCTGATTTCTCTAACAGATTGCTGATACTGGGAATGTCTAACCTAGGCCACTTCCAGTATTTAATGGAGTTTCTATCAATGACAGCAGCCATTTTGATGTTTGAATATTTTTCATTGCAGTAATTCATCTTCTAGATCTAGAGTAGTCAGCAATTTAGACACCAGGCAGAATAGAGTGTTCAAAGAGACAATGGCTACTGGAGTGAGGCACTGACTCAAAAGCTATTTGAAAAATGGTTGCTATAAAAAGGAATGGTAAGAGCATCATCTGTGGATAATGAGACAGCATTTAAAACTGGTGCTTTAGGGAAAGATCTGTAATCTTTGCAAAGACTATTGTCAAAGATTTCTTAGTAGTTGCACTCGGTGTCAACAAAAAAGTATACACTTTTAACTGAAAAAAACCCACGTTGATCTCATCCTGGCATTTCCCCCTTATTACAGGCACTGAATACTTCTAGGGGGCCACAGGTATACTTCAAAATGCACATTCTAAAAGAGTATAATGTTGTGAAACATTGAAGAATACTCACCCTGCTTAATTAGCTGCTTTTAGACTTCATTAATGGTCTGACTCTGACCATTCAGTGTCTGGTTCAGTGACAAAACACCCCATTTAGTGGAAGAGAAGCAAGCCTTGAAAAATAGATATTAAAATTATTTGCCATCATACTCTGAAAAAAAGATAACACTTTACAGAAGTTTTATCTTTTGTGGATAAACTGAGTTATGTAGTCATAGTCCCATCCTGGAACCCACTCATTTATGTCTCTGTGTTTATTTAGGCACCAAGTCTCAGCAAATAACTCAGGGGTTATTAAGCTTTTAAAACAACCTGTTTACTCAGCACATGACCCCTCTGTGTTATGATAAACAAATATGAAAACAGATGGATTAAGGAAAGATTCACTGCTCTCCACTGAAGTCTTCTGAGAGGAATTATTCTGGATACATGGTAAATTGCAGTTATTGTTTATTTGAATGGGTTTGTCAGTATAAAAATTAGCAGAATAATTTCCCTTCAGTTACAGTGTTTGCAACATCTGCAATTGCTGTAGTAGACAGCACTGCATGAACATATTCATAGTCCCAATTGTAAATATGATCATGTTCTTTCAGCTGTCGGTGTACTAGTGTTCATTTTTTAACCAATCATACATTTTTCAGTTAGTGTTGCTATCACTAGTAACTTAATCCTGTCCATTTGAACTCCACTTGCAAGTGCTGGGAAGCTTGAATGTTGCAGTAAATTTGTTTATTGATCATCCAATTATATGACAAGTACTTTTTGCTTCTTCCTAATGGCAAACAAGCAAATTCTGAGGACTTTTTCCATACCCTTGTATTCTCATGGCCAGTCCATGACTTCTAGAGGCCCTGGGAGACCTGTAACACATCAGGTGCCTGATCACTCCTGAAAGTGGGATGTCATTGCCTCCCATCTCTGTAAAAGCAAACAGGAAATTTGTAGCCTTTTGCAGCCCAAGTCCCTGCCCACACTTTGGCCCATGCAGTACACAAGCCATCATCTACAGCTTCTCACAGTACTTTCTTTGAAATACCTCAGCTCTAAGAAGTTAGGATATAACACTCCTACTCTTGACTGCCTTTGAATTTTCTGTTTCCATTATTTCGACAGCACAAAAGGAAATCAAACACACCATAGAAATCTTATACACAACTGAATGAACAAAACCCAATCAACATCTAAGGCATAGTGGAAGAGAACAGTTCAAATATTAGTGCATTTTTTGTTAGAGCCTGCCTGACTGACTCCTCAGAGCCCATTCACTCACTGTCTCCAGCATGCTGGTGTAGGAAGGAAGGCATCCTCTGGATACAGGATCCTCTGAACCCAGCTGTACCCCAAGCAAGTCATTACAGCCAGAAACACCAGGTAAACAGATACCAGGGTAGACTGGGGAACAAGTTGGTTCTGAGAGTCCTTTTTATGAAGGACTGGAGAGCCAGGCATGCTTGGTCTAGTCAAGCCATTCCTTGTGATAAAGTCATTGCTGCTTGCTGCTACCATGGACCCAGCTGTGCAGTCCTACACCCCTGGAGTCTGCATCTGAGCCTCAAAGAAGCACAACCTCCAGAAGAGCCTCCGAGCAGGGGTCTGGATTCTTGCAGCCCCCTCTCTCCTGTTGAACTGTCTCTATACTCAAAACAGGATCCAATTCCCTGTTCTCAGGAGCACCTGGCACAGGCACTCTTTTGTCCTTTTTTTTTAGCATGAGGTCTGCCATGAGGTGGTGTCACTTGTGCAACTGAAGAGTAGACACCCCCCCCCAAGATGCCACAGGTAGGACAATGCCTGAGAAACTCCATCACTCGGTGAACAGTGCCAGATAGAGCTGGTTAGAGCAGCCTTTAATCCTGGCAACACTCTTAGCTCTGCTATTTGCACACATGCTCCTAAAACTGATTTTTTTTTCACAACTGTAATGTCAGAAATCTCAAAAGCATTTTGATTAGCTTTTTGTGGGAGATTTCAGATGTGCTTCACATGGTCTTCTCCTCTGTAGTGGACAAATCTGGAGCCAATTTCTGTGTGTAACTTCACCCAAAACCTCACTGTAGTTACTAGAGCTTCTGAGATTTCTCAGATGGGTGGCTGACAGGAAGCTGCCTGGTTACATGAGTTTTAACACATCTTTCAGCTAGCTCTGAGACTCAAATGCAACATCTGCTAGAACATACAAGGACGTCATTGTGGATTTATGATATTTGTTTGAGGATTCTGGAGCCATAAACCAATGAATGGACTACCATGAGATAAATACAGTATTTCTTGTCTGTCAAAGGCAATTCTGTCCTGATACTTTTCAATGTATTATTTAATTGAAAGCAGTTCCTATTTTGCTCAACTTAGCAATTTGAAAGTTTAAAAGATAAGCTACATTTCTTTGTTTGACTATACTGTCAAATGCATTTGAAAATAAATTTCTCAATCATGATAATGTTAAGACTGCTCTCTATGTTTGTGGGTTTAAAATGTTAAACCTAATAATACTCCTTTTTTGAAACTGGGCCAATGCTACTTCACTTGAAGTCAATGGGAATTTTGCCAGTGACTTAAATGAAAGCAAATTTGGGGACTATATATTAGCTTTAGGCTTTAGGGCTCTACCGGAGTCCCGTACTTCCACTTTGTGAAAATTAAATATTTCCAACTGCATTGATCTCTCTGACTTTAATTTGCTGCCACATCTCCAGAAATGCATTAAAATGAATACTGACAAAGAGGGAAATATTTTGTTATACTGCTGCCAGATTCTAACGATCTAAAGCAACAATATACCCTTGTGCTTTTCTTGATTCATTTCCCCTCCCCACCAAACATTTGCATTTCTCAAAGACATGAGACACAGTGCCAATCCTCCAGGCAACTACATAAGGAGAATGGTGAAATACAGGTAAAGTCTGCATGTCTTCAACAAGCCTGTGCACAGCCTGAGAGCCCACCTACACACAGTTATATCTATAACTGCTGTAGAGACTCCAAAGGTTTTCTGAAGACCTTTGTCTTTTAAAAGATTAGTAAAAATATTGATATGTTTTTCTAGTACTCATCTGTCTTGTTTTGTCACAATGGCTCATAAGGAAGGATAAGAAAAGTTTAAACATTTTGTGGCCAATTCTAACTAAATTGATTAAATAAGCTCCTTTTCAGTTATTGTGAAATCCTAATAGACTCGGTAGGCAGATGAAAGGTGGACCAGATAAGTTTAACCTGATATAAAGAATGAATAGTCATTTCAGCACTCAGTTTTTAGAATAAATGCTTGATATATCTCACAGGAAATAGTTTCTGCATTTGGACCAGTACTCTATGAACCCCAAGTTATTGCAACCAATGCTTTAATTATGAGAATGCAAGCAAACATGAAGGAAAGTGATAAAGAGACAGGACCAAACTCACTACCCTACTTAAACATCAAATTTGAGATTTCAGTCTTCCCATACACCAAATTAACCACCTGGTTTTACAGAGGCTTCCTTCCTCTCCTCATTTGGTGATCAGATATCTCAGAGGTGAGCACTGTAGCTGAGCTCAGCGACACAGAGTCACTATTCCTGCTTGCCTGGTTTCCTAGAACCAGCACACCTTCCAGGCTTATTCTGCAAAGGAATTCTGAAAAAGTGTGAATACACTTCTGAAATCACAGAATCATGGAGTGGGTTAGTTGAAAGGGACCTTTAAAATTCAACTAGGTCAACACATAAATATCATAAAAATAGAATATTTTACCCATAATTTCTTTTTTGTACATCATTTCAGCACAGAGGATTACTAAGAGTCATGTTTTGGTTGCTGTGACATATCAGAAGTCATGGTCTGTCTCCCTCTGCCCAGAAATTTTGAAGAACTCCTTTATCCACCCCTTGAAAAAAACCCCAGTATTTTATAAGTAATAAAGCTCTACATGCTTTTCAGGGAAATACACAGAATTCATCCTCTCCTTCCCGCTACTGATACCAGTATGTGGGGCCTGATTTAGAGACTCAGAATATCTACAAGATCCAACAGACTCTGAGCACTTTTGAACAGCAAAGCTGCCTGAAAACCAAAATATCTGTGTGAGTTTTTTTTTTCCAGAGCAGGATGTTCATTTGCAAGTTCAACCTGAAGCATATTAAAAGTGTGTTATTATGTCTTTCTATTCATTATATGTATGTGGTAATCATTCCTTCCTCCTCTGGATGGATAATGACAGATTTGTTTTATTTATCTGAGAAAGATGGAGTTTGTGGTACAATGTAGTGGTTAGATAATTGCCAAGTCACCATAAAGGCATTACTCCATCTAATGTGCACAATCTCACGTTCAGTCAACTGATGATACAAGCCAAATGGAACTAATCAAAACATTGAAGGTGGATGCTTGCTGCCAGCATCTCTCCTGCATTTACCAGACAAGCTATTTACAAACCTAGAATGTGAGCTACTTAACTGTGAGTGAATTGAGTTTTGAAAGTAAAATGTAGCTAAAATTAAATAAAAATGTTCACTTAGAAGAGCTGGAGAGTTGCAGGCTGGCTGCAGATTAGATTTTCAGTAGTCATATGATTCACCAGTGATGATATCTTCACTTTTAGGCTTTCACTGACATTCTGAAGCCATTGTTTCATAGAAATGGATGTTATCACTAGATTTCAGAAAATCTTAGGAAATGCAGCTTAAAATAAGCTTCAGAGATGATCTTTTCACCTCTTCAGAGGGATCAGCTGTCCTAAACCTTTCCCAAGGGAAGTTTATGCAGCCTGTTATCATTTTTCTGATATTGCAGCCGAAGACCCTGTGAGCTGACACAGATCTCTTCTGCTGATTCCTCCAAGCTGGCACTAGGGCTCATCCTATTAGGTGATCTAGTATTTCAACTGTACAAATATAAATGCTTTTTTTCCTATATGTTATATCATGACCCCCCCCCAAAAAAAAAAGTTAAAGGAAATCAATTAGTGAAACTCACCAAACTAGATGGAGGATTATCAGGCTTAGTTAGATCTACTGACCTATTTTGCTTTTTGTGACAACCTGTTGACCTTTCATTTTGAGCAGCAATCTACTGATCCCTTGGTTTGTTGTGACCAGGTGCCAGCCAGGCTGTTTGATCATTTCTCCCTCCTCAGCAGAGGCAGAAAAATTCCACAGAATGAGATAAGGAGAGGGAGATCACTCTCCACTTACTGTCTTGGGGAAAGCATTCATGACTCTGCAAAATAATATGATTTATTAACAACTAATAACAACACAATAAAACCAAAGCTAAGGCCACTTTTCACCTGTGCCCCCTTTCTTGCCCGACCATCTTCTCGTCCCAACTTCACAGACAATTCTTCTGCCTCTTTCTTCCCCCTGAGTGGCACTGGAGAATTGAGAATGGGGATTGCCATCAGTTCAAAAATCATCTTCTTCTTTGCTGTTCCTTCTTATACTCTTGCCCTCCAGCATGGGGACCCTTCCATGGGATGGAGTCTAATGACCAGTGGGATATGGTCTTCCACCAACTTCTCCAACACGGGTCCATTTTGTCTGCTGCTGTCCTTCAAGACCTGCTCCATAATGAACTTTTTCCACTTTCAGTCATGGACTGCTCCAGTGTGTCATGCCATAAAAATGGGATATGAATGAACCTGGTGCAAGATACAACATGCTTACTAGAAGACCTGGATTCTGAAATATCCATGAAAATATCAAAGTTGTAGTATTCATGAAAATAGGGACATTGTCTATACTAAACTCATTAGATATCTTAAAACATGGATAGCAAAAAAGACTTTTAAACAAATTGTGTTTCAATACATCATACACATTAAAATCACTCTTTAAAAAGTGAATACTATGTTCTAATGCGATTAATTGTAATGAATGGACCCAGAACCACTACTTAGTAGACTTAATTTCAGAATTTTTAAATTTATGAATATTTGAAATGGAATTTAATAGTCTGTTGTCTTATTTTTTATCCAGAAATATCTATTTGTAGTAACAGCCAATATTAAAGTATGCTTTTAATGTTAAGAGTTAGAAAGAGAGCTTTATCTCATTGACAAAAAATCAAGAAAAATGGCTGTGGAATGGATATACAGCAATATTCCAATATCACCACACAGGTAAGCTTCATAAAGCTGCTAACAATTTGTGTATAAATCTTGACATTTGGTTTCATTATTTGTTTGCTTTTTATTTATATTCCTCAGTGAGCTTATAGATGTTCTCTAGTGTGTACTTTCATCAGCTTTCTTCCTAACCTGGAAAAGCTTATTTTGATTCTCCTAGACAAAGCATCTTCATCTGATATCAGCCTTCTCATATCAGTAATTCTATTTCCTTCTGTAAAAGGTCTGATGATCTGACTGCCTGGTAGCTACCACGATTATCTGACACACACTCTATCTGTGCTGCTACTTCATTGCTTCCCACCATTAAACTGGAGAGGAAAGTGATGTCAGGAGACAGGAGGATGAGAGAATTATTTTGCATTAATAAAGCCCACAGCCATGACTGACTGATAAGGAACTAAGTGGTGATCGTGGAAGTACAGCTTCACTCCCTTGATGGATGGAAAAGCGAAGGTATGTCTAAAAGTCATCACAGGGACTGCAATGGGTCTTAATCAGGCATATCAGTACCTGATAAGTGAATGGCTTAGTGAAATGCTGAGTGAGGAATCTAAATTGTCAACATGTGCCTTCTTAATTTCACTGCATGGTGACAAGCAGTTCAGAAAGGCCAGCACTGAAGACCCTATTTATCTCTCAGTTAGGATGTTGCTGTCTCCTTAAGCAGAGGCTAAGCTGAAAATAATAAGAAGAACTACATTTTTTAACAAAAATGCATAAGCCAAACATTGGCCACATGAGAGGAAGAAGTGCAACATCTTACAGGTTTCTGAGAGGCGAGAGAAGACTTGGATAACTGCTGCAAGGACAGACATGTACCCTTTTTGTTTCACATCACCCATAGCAAGATTAACTTTATATAAGAATGGGAAGCTGCTTGATAATAAAATATTATGGGGGTTTTTTTTCCCTTTATATTACAACCATAAATAAGCTTGACAAAATAGCAATTCTGGCCACTCTGACTTGTGATCATGCCACGTTCTGTACCTAAATTGGGAACACCAGGACTGTTTTCAGGCTCATGGGCAAGTGTGTCAGTCTAGACTGCATCCTAAATTCTACTAACTCAGCAAAGATGAGGACAAGAACACATAGACTGCCAACAACCAATGTTCTGGTTAGATTTTCAAGCTAGAGACCCACATGTTTGTGTGCCCTTCTGACTTCTGCTAGATACAACCACTGATGTGAATCCATCAATACTCATGCTTTTATTCAGATTTAAAAGTTAAGTAACTTTGGCTGCATGAGTGAGCCAAAAATTTCTTCTGTCAATATGACACCTGTATGTATCTTAAATTTGTAACAAGAGTTTAAAGCAATGCCCACAATACTTTCTGATCTATTCCCCTGCAGATTTACCTTTATTTTTACCATCTACTCAGTTATTTATATTTCTTTAGGGATTGTACTAGGTATTGCATTACTCAAAAAATGTCCTTTAATGAATACTAAACTGGTAATTTAAGCAGTCTTTTAATTTGAGTAATTTGAAAGTCTTGGTGAGAGCAGACCAATTTTCACCAGGAAAGAACAGGAAGTAATGAGTAAGTATTTACCTAAGAATAATATCTAGAATGTAGAAGTTTCTAGGTGAGAAAAGCAAAGAAGGAATCCAAAATACATTGTCACAATAAATCTAGCGTTCTCATCTGTTCCTGCTTTAGCATTTTCACTTGACAGATTAACAGAGATGTGTAGCATATGGATTGCTGTGCTATGAATTACTGCATGTGGTATTCAGGCCTAAACTACATAACTCTTTTAAAATTATCTACAATGGAAAATTCTAAGTAAATTTTTCCTACTTAGATCAATGCTAGTATTAGTGATGGGAAAATCAATTTAACCCCAAAGTTCCTTGACATTCATAACTACATGCTAATTTTATTAAATATTCTGTTTTCTCATTTCTCACGTTCCTGGTTACAGCTCACACCAAAACAAACAAACAAAAAACCACCACCCCCCCCACAAACACAAACCCCACCCCCCCCCCAGNNACAAAAACAAAACAAACAAACAAAAAACCCCCCCCCCCCCCAAGAAACCATACCCCAACCCTTCCTCAAGGACCCCCCCCAAAAAACCCCAAAAGCTACAGAAACCATCCCCCAGTCTCCCTAGTCCTTCAAGAAAGACTTTGCACATACTGTTTATGGCTAAAACCGCAATGAAATGAAATTCAATTAGACACAGATGCATACTGACAACACTACGATGACAGTTCAATTACCATAATACATTCAAAACAGAATGCACTTGTGAATTTGTGACATGTTTTTTCTTAAATGACCCTACTGAGAGGTTCCATAATTTTTAGTAATGCTTAACCAAGGCCCTGAATAGCTTTTACTAGTGGTTTTAGACATAGTGAGTAAAATCCAGGCCTTGTGAAGTAAATGAAACTTTTACTGTGTAGCTAGTGGGTCCAACCTCTGCATATTCAGTTTACTGGATGTCTGCTGAAAATACAATACAAGAAGAGAGGAAATAGTCCAAGAGGTTCCTGGAGTGCATGGAAGAAAACTTCCTGACACAGCTGTTGAGGCAGTCAGCTAGGAAAGGTGCTCTTTGGACCCGCTTTTTATGACCAGAGAAGGATTGTTGGGTGATGGGGTTGTTGGAGGCCCTCGGGTGCACATTGATAGTGAAATTAAAGTTTTTGCTTCTTGGAAAAGAAGAGGGGCCAGCAGAACTGTCACCTTGGGCTTCCAGAGTTTGGACAGTTTAGGAGACTGATTAATAGAGTTCTTTATGAGGCAGTCATGAAAGGCAAAGAAGTCTAGGAAGGCTGGACATTTTCCAAGAAGGAAATCCTAAAGGTTTTGAAAGCCCACTGTCCCCATGTGCCAAAAGACAAGATGGCAGGATGAAGAAATCCTGGCTGAACAGATTTGTCTAGAATTCAGAGTAAAAAGGAAAGTTTATGATATTTGGAAACAGGGGCAGGTGTCTCAGGTTGTGAAGTTATGCAGGGAGTATATTAGAAGGTCCAAAGCCCAACTAGATCTTAATCTGTATAGTGCTACAAAAGACACTAAAAAAGGTGTTTCTGTAGATACATTCACAACAAATGGAGGGCTGAGGAGGACCTCCATTCTTTTTTGGATGTGGAGGGGGAACATAATGACAAAGGATAAGAAAAAGGCTGAGATACTTAATGGTTTCTTTGCCTCAGTCTTTAATAATACCAGCAGTAAGAGCAGTTAGTAAGACCAGTTTTCCCCTGGTTGCCTAGCTCCCTGAACTGGAAGAAAGGGATGGGGAGCAGAATAAAGCCCTCATAATCCAAGGGGAAATGGTCAGAGACCTGCTGCAACACTTGAGACACCCACAAGGCTGGACTGGAATGGATGGGAGACACCCAAGGGTGCTGAGGGAGCTGGTGGCTCACTGAGCCACTTTCCCTCATTGACCGACAGTCCTGGTTAATCAGGGAGGTCCCAGGTGACAGGAGGTTAGCAAATGTGACACTCATCTACAAGAAGTGCAGAAGGAGTATCTGGGGAACTACAGGCCTGTCAGCCTGACCTCTGTGCTTGATAAGGTCGGGAAGGATGGAACAGACAGACCATCTTGAGGGCCATCCCACAGCACGTGGAGAGCAACCAGGGGATCAGGCCCAGAAAACCTGGTTTAGGAAAGTCAGGTCCTGTTTGACCAAACTTCTATGACAGTGTGATCCATCTAGTAGATGAGGGAAAGACTAGATGTTGCATTGGACCTTTGTCTACCTGGACTTCTGCAAAGCCTTTTGCAAAGCATTTTGCACTGACTCGCACAGAATTTTCCTGGAGAAACCAGCTACCCACACCTTGGATGGGTCTTACCTCCTCTGGGTAAAAATCCGGCTGGATGTTAAAACTCAAGTCAGAGAATGGTGGTGAATGGAGTTGAATCCAGCTGGGAGCTGGTCACAAGTGTCACTCCCCAGGGCTCAGTACTGGGGCCAGCCCTGTTTAATGTCTTTACTAGTGATTTGGACAAGGGGATTAAGTGTACCCTCAGTCAATTTGTAGGCAACACCAGCTGGGGTGGGAATGTTGATCATGTGGAGTACAGGAAGGTTCTGCAGAGAGATCTGGACATGCTGGATAAATGGGCCAAGGCCTATTTTATGAGGTTCAGCAAGGCCAAGTGCTACAGGCTGGGGCAGAGTGGTTGGAAAGCTGCCCAGTGGAAAAGGACCTGGAGGTGCTGGTCAACAGCCAGCTGAACAGGAGCCAGTGGGACCAAAAAGGCCACTGGCTTGCTGGCCTGTATCAGGAATAGTGTGGCCAGCAGGAGCAGGGCAGGGATTGAAGTGTTGAAGCCATGTTCAGGTTTGTCTCCTCAAGAAAGACATTGAGGTGCTGGAGCATGTCCACTTGACAATCAAAAGGCTTTTCCAACCTATATAATCCAATGATTCTATATTCAGATGGTCTCTGCCCAGCAGGCTATAAAATGAGGTGCTAAAAGTTCATGTGATTGTCAAGGAATGTTCCTGGCACAATCCAGAGTCCTTCACATTGGATTACCAGTGCTGTGGTCTTGTATGCTATGTCATAGTCTCTTCAATGACTAAGAAAAAAGAGTAGGTTAAATCTTTATTTGAACTCTCAGGGGAGTCTTGTCTTTCAGTATTACACTTTCGTTTTACTAATTTCTGAATTTCATTTGACTATGTTTATTTTAAACCCAAAACTAATAAAAACTATTGAGTGGGTAGTCAGGGCTGTGTTACAAGAATTTTCCAAGTAAAGTCTATATTTAAAATGAAGTATCTGTAATTCAGTTAAAGAGAATGATATTCACAGTTTTGAAAAAAAAATAATTTTTGATATGACTCATGACCAATTACTGTCATCAAATGTACTTGGAACAGATATGGTTTTACATCTAAAATCACTGCCATTTTTATCTACCGAATAACATAATTTAATAGTAGTAGTAATAATAACAATAATAATAATAATAGCTGTGAAAAAATAAAAGCCCTCCCATTACATCTGGGGCTTGTTGACCCAAAAAATGAGAATTAAACTGCTATTATATTGATACATACTGTGTTTTAAAACCAGTTTAAATATCAGGGCAGATTTAAGGTGTATGTTGCTGGATGATATAATTTTTTATGTGGTATGTTGATGTTGGCCTATTATAAGACATGGAGTCTATAAAACTTCATTCATATGCAGCATCTGTGTATTGACAAAATGCATGCAGGCTGCTCTTACAAAGCCTTAGATACATTAATATCTCTACCCAAGTTAAGGTGAGTCTGTTACATGAATAAGAATTGTGTAAATATTAAAAAGCATATATGGTTAATTTTGTATTCTAATAATTCTGGAATTTTCATTTAGTACTTTCTCATGAACATTTAAGTTTAGCACCTGCTTCTTAAGCATAATGTCTTTCTGAAAAAAATTGCTTTTTGGTGTATATAGCACTAGCAAAAAGGATTATCTTAAGTCAACACTGGTTATTTGAAGTGCTTCTTGAAGTGCAGTACCACATGCCAATATTGTGTTCACCTATTGTAGCTCAAGTATGTTACAAACTTTGGAAATCACATTGCCTCAACCATACAAAGCATTTATTCTTCCTTCCTGCAAAACAAATAACTCAAGTAGCTTCTTCAATCATGTGTTTCTTCCTTAAGGAAGGAAAATTTGGTATTTTTCTTACCACTGCTGATACTTGCCATCTATAAAAACCTTGCCTGGCTTTCTACAAATTCTTTTCACAGGCTTCATTGCTCTTCTCTGGATAGACATGTTGCCCATTTCTGACAACAACAGATGCAGTGCTTTCAGCCTCTACAGAAAGTAATGGTGCCTGACATTTCTAGGGTGAAAGTCTCTCTATGCTTTTAGTGCTAATGGAAACAGACTTTTATTCCTCTTGAAAATCCTAAGCCAGAATGTAAATGGCTATATAGTAAACAGAACAGATTCTTTTTTTAATCACAGAAAATAAAGAAACCCTCGTATTGTAAAGTTATAGAAGTTTTGAAACCACCCAACACTTTCTATCTGGAGTTTGTTTTCTTTAGTACCTATTAGATAACATTTATACTGAACATCTACCAATATTTATACTTTATACATAAGGGAATTTTGATAACAGTTCGCATGACATCAGTAGCAAGTATTTACAAATGAGAACAAACCTTGGCCAGATTGGCTATAGAGATTCACAGAACCATTTTAAATTAGGATGGTGTGTTCAGATGGCTTATACTAAATGAAAATCTCAGTTACTTTGAATTAGTCCTATAGCAGCTCAGAAGTAGATTGTCTACTTAGCAAAAGAGACTTGATAAATAATTTGGTTTTCTTTTCATAGGAACTAAGGATCCAGTGTAAAGAATTCTCCAAGGTCTAAAACAGGAAGAGAAACTTTAAAATATTTTAGAGGATAATTTGAAGGGCAGGGAGTTTTCATAATGTTTTTTTCCTAAAAATGGTGAATGTACAGCCTTAGCATCTGGGAAGTGATATTTTGTGAATAATTAGTGCTGAACTACAATCCTTGGATATCATCTAATTCCTGTAATAGCATATTTTCAATGTATAGAACATTCTCTTTTGAGCTCTTCCTTCAGGCCTGAAAATCTGTGATATTCTGTGTTTGACTACCATCATATTTACATCAGGCTGAAAGAGGTTGCTAAAAGAGTGTTGTTACTCATGGTACTACAGCCTTAACACCCCAGGACATGTATCCATTCTGACACATCTGTGTAATGTATGTGCCACTGAGCATGATGGGATTCACCCACACTTGATGTTAACTGAAGAGTTCACACTTTGTCGCACAGTGGCCTAAGTCCTGGAAAGTCATTGGTGGCCAAAATTTCAAGCTGATTACAAAGTCTCAGATTTGCAGAGGTACTAGATTTTTGCATGATGCACTCAGCATTATGTGGCTGGGCTTTTGCCCATCATTGTCATCTATGCCGCGCTGGCTTTTGGAAAAAAGTCGTTCTGCAGAGGCCAGATCTCAGGCACAAGAACCTCTTAATTTAACAAAGAAATCAGGCCATTTTCAAGAAGTTTTTCAAAATAAACTGTTATAGATTCCTTAGTTCAGTTAAATATTTTAATCTGAGCAAAGCAATCTGCAGTGATTCTCAATGGGGTTGGGAGATATAAAATCTAATTGAAACAGCCCCATGAAACATATTAATTTACAAAAACTGCATGATCAATCAGAAAATTGTTCTGATGGAAAAAAATCTCTGCTGGTCTCTTTGAAACTTTATTTCAGGTAATATACAAAATATTTCCATCCAGCTTTTGGCCTCTTAAGAAGGCACATATTGATGTCTCAAATCAGAATGCCACCAATATCAGGGCAATAGTTTGGTACCATCAGCAACTGTTCAAAGATGTGATTACACAGTCATTAAAGAGGCAGGTTCTGAACTGACTTCTTCTTAGTTGTGCTCTCTTGGAAGTTCCAAACCCACATGAGCTCATTAAATATTCTTAATTTAAAAGCTAGGAGTGAAACACCTTATTTTAATATTTTTTTTCACTTAAGTTTTCTCTATTTCTTTTCACTTAGCCTGTTTTCTTCTGGCTTCTGTGGGAACAAGAGTCTCCTGTAATCATCTCAAAATGTTGAGTCTATGATCATCTAAGTCTCCTTATCCTGTGGAATGACTCTTTTAAAATGTGTCTTTTAATGCCCTGTGTGATGCTATTTGGAGTCATTTTAGAAGACCATAGTCTACCTGTGTGGATATAGAAAAGAATAGTTATTAAACCAGTTGCGGAGCCTTTCTCCTGTCTTTATGTCTCCCATTCACTTGACTGTAGAAATCAATTTTTTCTGGTAGCATGTCAACAAAGCAAAGAGTTAATCTCAAATGGGTAACTTCTTATACAGATGTGCACACACACAGAGTATGCAGAAGAAGAAGAGCAGGAAAGTTACAGAGAGAGAAAGCCATCAAACTCCTGAACACCCATCATTAATGCAGAATTTTGTCACCCACAGAAATTTTGGTTTTGATCTGAGTTACAACAGCCATTTCAGGTTTCAGTCTTTTTAGTCTTATCAGACTAAACTATGTAGCAGTTTTTTGGTTTCCACTGACTTGGAAAGTCTACATTTGGTAGTTTTACACTGTACTCTTTTGTTTGTTTGTTTGTTTTGGTGGATTTTTAATTTTTTTTTTAAATAACGTTCTGATGAAATCTTACCAAGAAATTTCATGCTTCAGTTTTCTGTTGTCATCTGAGTACAGAACTCTTCAAAGTTAGCAACCATCAGAACAGCATAGTTACATCAGAGCTCACCAGGAACAGTGACTCAGAAAGTGTCAAGATCTTGCTCTAAAATGAACACTCAAAACTGAATTAAAGGTTAAAACTAGACAAGAACTTACCAGAAAAAATGGGAGATATACATATGGATATATAGATAGATATGTATAATAGCACATATGTATTCCACACATGCTCACATCACTTTGGTTCACCCTGGATGAATGGAACTCATACCATCAATCCAAATAAATTCTATGGGAAAAAAGCGCATTTTCTTCAAAACCAGACAAGATTTCTTTGGAATGAAATGACATTAAGTGGTCCCAGAGTACTAAACATTCAAGTATTTCAGTACTTTCACGGGAAGAGGAAGACAATCAGGGTATTTACTCTGGCAAAACCCTGCAAAATATAATGACTAGGAGTTAAAACAACTTAAGTGAAAGCAGAAAAACAGCAGAACTTTTTTAACAGTGAAGTAATTTATGGTACAGGTTACCAAGAGAAATATGAATTTTTATAAGGAAGATTTTGTTCCTTTCCGGTCAGAATTTAGTATCAACCTCTGGAAGAACCCTCACTCAAGTGCAGGAATGCAGAAAGCATCCTGTGCTTGATTCAGGAACCAAAACAGGAGCATCTAGTGCCATCTGAGATGCTCTAGGGGGTGTGATCTGGTTCCCAGATGCTGTGCAAGTACAGGTCTGTCTTTAGAGCAGTGTCCCAGTTGCTGGTCCTGGATGTGTGTCTCATACCCTGTTTCTCATACCCAATCTAAATTGGCTCTAGGTGTTCATGTGTGAGCAGCTTGTACAATAGGAAATGGAGCTGATCTGCTAATTGTTGGCCTTCCTGCATTATTTCTTATCATTTTCAGATGAAAAATGGAAACCACATTGCCTTTAATTTTTCTGTTCTGTAACATCAAACTTGTGAATCCACAAAGATAACCCAGTAACCTTATTCCTGGAAATTTGCAAGAAGGTGTATGAGCTTGTTTTCTCTGAAACATTCTTAATGGGTTTATACTGTGCTTCCTCATAACAAAAGTAAATTTCAAAAGAACATGCATTGTGAAAGTGTTTGAATTTAGCCTTCATTTTAGTGTTCCAGGACAGTTCAAAAATTCTTTACTCACTAGTTATCTAATGACATAACTGACTAAAGATCAAGCAATGGACACATTATTTTCCTGTTGCATTTCTTATCTGGATTTTTTATTCATTTCTGAGTAATGCTATTCATCCAGCAGAGCTCTGTGAAAATGTAAGTGTAAATGCTACACAGTGTGAACCAGGGATAAAGAGAGAAGCAGTAGATTCAAGGCTCTTGGGCTATAATGTGCTGCTTTCTAGATAATGGTCTCTCGGTGTTATAAAGAAAAGCAAACATATCATTAAGAAAGAGCTCCATAAAAACTGCCTGTCAAATATCTTAAGCTTCATTAGTTTAAATTAATGACTTACTTGATCTACATGACAATAGATGAAGCAAATCTTTGTTTATTTATTGACAATTCAATGTAACTGTGACATGCATAAACAGGCTTCCTCCTGATTAGTTCCATGTTTTAAAGTAACTTTGTGTTATAAAACTTGTTAACTACAGTATCATTTTATTGAACTCTGCTCTGTGAATGATGTGATCTACATTGAAAGGCGTCAATATTGCAGCCATTCCTGGCAGGCATTGGAGCATTATGTACACAGATTGGAGCAGATATCTCATTGTACAAATCCACGGACCCAGAAAATGTCCAGTTATTGAGACTGCACTGAAAGGACAATGTTTTATTCATAGGATCTGTGATGCAAGGTCAGAGAATGAAACCTGAACTAAGTGTAAGGTTCAGATTAGTTTCACGGTTTTGCAGAAGACCTCCCTGAAAGTTAGGTCTCTGAAAGCACCAGTCCTTTCCCAAATTTCCATGGCAAGGGTTTGTAGAACACAGCATAGCATTTGTATGAATAGGTGGTCGGGGAGTGATTTCTAGTGTGAAGCTCCTGTAAAGCTCTGCAAGAGAGAGTGGCAGAAAGTAAGTTATATAAGCCTTTTATAACAGAACAACTTTTCCAGAAAATGCTTGTGCAGTAACAATATGATGATGTTACATTTTGTCTTGTGTTTTTGTTTGTATGAAATAATTTATATTTTGTTTCATTTACAGTTTGGAAGCCATAGTACCATTGACACCCAGTGGTTCTCCCTTATTCATGCTCCTGAAAGCACATAGCTGGAAATGATCTTCTTTGGCAGTAGCTATTTTAGGCAGAACGTGTCATATTGTTTCTTATTATGCCACTTTCATTCTTTCATTTATAAAGATCTGTTTTCACTGACTTGTAAATTTGCCGACTTGTTTGGGCTGATCTTTTATAGATTCACTGTTAACTTCACGTTGCAACTCTTGGAAAAAGCCAACCAAAACCTTTCAAATGAGCTGATATAAGGATCAAGGTCAAGGCAAAGAAGAATTCAAAAAAGGGAGGAATGAAGAATAAAAAGGCTTTGCTCAATTTGCACATGGCTGGGTGAACACATGTGTCCTGAGTCCCACTATTGTTCTGCTGCTGGTAGAAATGACAAAATAGTGGCAAACTGTTATCTCAGGGTTCCACAGCTGACCTGCAAGAAGTACTTTGCTGTTATTGGCTCTCTGCAAAAATCTCCAAAGTTCTTCTTCATCTCTGTTATTTTTTGTCACAGGAAAAAAATTCTTCTGTTTTTTTCTGTTTTCTTCTTTTAAAAACACTCAAGAGGTCACATGTAAAAACATGCATGAGAAAAGCTAATAGGGTAAAAATATTAAAACAATTTTTCCACCTAAATTGTGAAGGAAATGTCTTCGGTAAAATATGTGGGTCCAACAGTTAATCAAATCATAAAAGGGTAATTCACTAAGGTGAGCCTATTGGAGAAAAATACCCTCAAAATTAATTCCTTATGTCAATATTTATTGCAGAAGAGGCCAGAGAGATTCCTACTCCAGAGCTACGCTTTACCAGAACATAAGCCCACAAGACTGCTTCCATCGGGAATTCTTAAGCAACAGAAATAAACAACTACTAAACTATTATCTGTGAATAATAGTCTGTCATTTAAATTACTTGTGTTACCTGAAGAATGGAAAGTGGCAAATATCTCACCAAAATTTTAAAAGATTTTCTAGATTAACTCAGACAACTTCAAACCAATAAATTAAATTTATATAAGAGCAAATCTGTAGGAATATTCCATTTCACAGACTGAGTAATAAAAGAGAAAAACATGATATACTAGGAAAAAGCCAACCTAGCCTTTGCAAGGAGAAGTCATGACTCATGTATCAGTCATCTTCAGAGGAGCCACTGAGCATATGGTTCAGGTGAAAGTATAAGAAACAGATGGTAGGAGTGGGTAGCTGGTTTTCAGAAAGAAAGGAGCTCAAACATATTCTACATGTGAAAAATGTGCCATTCGACATATTCATAAACGGGTATTGCTTGAATGATAAGGAGAGAAAAATCTGAAAATGATCCAGAATTATTTGGGATAATCTAAAGCTGATTGTGAGAAGTTGTCAAGGAGCTCAAACTTACAAGTAGATGATAAACAGTTAGATGAAATTATATGCTAAGAAGTGGAGTTTAAAGCCTAGGAAAAGAAATAACCTACAAGTATTAGTAAAAGGATGGCCATCAGTGTAATCACTACCATTCTGGAAAGACATTTCTTAGCTGCAAACTGTTCTTCAAAACACCAGCTTAGAATTCAGCAATGTATATAAATATAACTAGAATCTGAAGAATAATTGGGAAAATAATTAGGAGCATAACAGAATGCATAATCATGTCCCAGCGTATATTAATCAGCTATTAATATTTCAAGATTTCATTATTATAAATTTAAGGACACTGCGGTTCTAGGAATTCCTGAGCAAAAGAAAATAGAATTACCAAAGATCCAGACAAAGACAACAAAAATAAACAGACATGTGGACTGTCTTTCACATAGCTAGAAAGCAAATAAAAATAAAAACAGAACTAAAAATCATTTGGAAAAATAGGTTACAGCACAAGTGATATTTGTAGAATGGAGATGATCAATAGCAAACAACTGACAGTGCAAGTAATACCACCAAATGAAATTGTCAGAGTGGACTTTCAAAGACACAAAAGGTGTACTTCTCATGCACAAAAGGTGTGGTTTCTAAAACAAGGTTAGATCCACTGCTGGCTGCCACACATGATGAGCTGTAACAGAATAAGTCAGTGAGCCCTTGCTGGAGGCTGGCTCACTCCATTCACTGCTCAAAGGAGAGTGAGTCTAGCCTTGCCTTCAATGGCAACCCTTCTGCCTACATTTACATTCAACTATCAGAAATGAGAAAACTGCAAAATTAAAGTGCTCTGCAATTCTTGTTGAAAATTCCTTTTTGAATACGCACTGTGACATACGTGTTTCTTAGTATTTATTATTATAGTTTTGCCCTTTTCATCTCCTGCTACGCTCTGCCATTCCTGGCAGCCCTGGCAGAATGTATTTTCACCAGTTGCAGTCGTCTGGTGACTGTCACAGGGAACTTCAAGAAAACAGCAGATCAAATGAAATCAAAATCCCTTGAATACAGCCTGCAGATCCCTCTCTTGCCACACCTTAACTTGTGTGCCAAGGATGTCTTGCAGGCAGATATCCAAAAACTTCCTGCCTTTGAACTGCATGGCATCAGCGTTGTAATTGTGGCCAGCCATGGGTGTTCTGGGTCTTAGCTGGAGACCTGTTTTCCATACTCTGCTCCCTCTTTGGGATCTCTTTTTAAAGAGAGACTTAACTCCAGTCAGTTTGGTCCAACCAGGAGGACATACAGCCATAAAACATTAGGAACTCACATCAAATTGGAGTTTTTACAGCTCATCACTGATTTTTATTATTGTACCAGGGAATCTGACTAAGGAAAGTACTATTAACTTGCAATTTCAGCTAAAGTCAATTAGATTATGTAAGGTGCTATATGATGTTAAATGCTATGAGAGGTTTGATTTACCTGTGTCTCAAATTCTGCTTGCTAATCACTGGAAAGATTTGTTTTCTCATATGTGTTAACCATTCTGGCTATTGCATAATGTTCATGCCACTCTTCAGCTCATAAAAGACTGGTGAAAATAATTAATTAATATTTATGTGTCACTCAGTTGTGGATATAAAGAGTGTCACTGAAAAGAAAAATGTATTCTTCTGTCTTTAAATCTATGTTTTAGCAACAGATATGGCCAGATGTTGCAGAATGAAAGGGGAAAACAAACCCAGAATATTGATTAAATTATTCTTAAGACCGTTTTGCATGTTGAATGAGGTAGGTTGTATGTGAGGAATTATTTTGTAATTGAAGACAACAGTAAAAGACAATAAAAATATATGCACACAACCATACAATGGCAATCCTAATTTTGACATTTCCTAGCTGCTGAGAGCTTGCATTGAAAGCCTGCTTTTTAGATGTGTGATTTGTGTGCAATTTAAACCATGAGCCTCGTATCAGCACTGATTGTTAGAAAGTTTATGTATATACATATATGTCTATCTATATCCATCTGACACTTTCAATGTAACATTTTAATATGAATTGAAAAGAAACCTATTCTATGGCAGTTTTAGGAACATTCACATTTTATGGTTTAGCCTGTCCAGAGTAGTGCTAGATTTATGCATAATAATGTCATCACATTCAAAGGAAATAGAGAGTTCAGTGGTGGATGGGTTATTGCAGATCAGTGAAAACAAAAAGATTGATTTTCCCCTTCATATAAGGTCTATATTTAGTAGAGTGTGACCATGCCATGACACCATACAGAAAAATGATAAAAGCAAGGCTGAACAACCAGACTACTTATCTTGAAAATAATTCACTTTCTATTATACCAAACTGGTGAGAATATTGTTGTCTAGGAATTTTTAATATTTCTAGACCATACTTCCATTGCTGGTGTCATAGGAAGCAGGAGCACATACTCTATTTCAACAGGTAGAGTCTGAATAATGCTATTTGTAATTTAAAAAAAGACAGGTACTAAAATAGTCATGATAGCCCAGAGCAGAACCACAAAATCTACTTTTAATTCACCATTCTCCTCAAGAAATTGACTTTCTTCTACAATGTCATAGAAGATTCCATGTTTCAAGAAGAAGAGATTAGGACAGAAAAATTTTAAAAAGTTCTTCAGCTCCCAGATGTGATAAGAAGAGGGGTCATCTGCTGCCTTTACTTCTTTCATGCGATGAAGGAAACTGTATTGTCAACACTTCTTTAGTTTCTCAGGAAGCATAAAAAAAAAAAATAAATCCATATTCTTCTGTCCTTCAGATGGCAGTCCTAAAGGAAAATAGTTTATCCCTGTAGGACACTGTTAATAAGCTTGATGGAGCAGTAAAAATGATTTTTTAATGAATTGTATGTATTTTTCCCCCGTTAAATTATTAGCTGCAATCTATTCTTTCTTGTGGTAGCTAGCTACTTTGTATCACAAACATCTGGAACATAAATGTGTAGAGCAGGAAACATTGCTTTTCTCCTCTATCCATGCTGAAGATCATGCATCCAGGTTAATGTTAATATAATGCTCTCTATGTAGAATCAGGGAAACAGAAGGAACTGCTTGCAGGTCAGGAACATATATGTGGAATTTTCCTTGAAATCTGTGTGTGGTGAAGGGCTTCAGCTATGCAGGTTGTGCACAGGGGTTTGGTTCCTGTATTCTTGTCCCTTCTGAATCATGCTGACTGCTGCCCAAACCTGATGTGCTGTGCTGTTTTCTTGTTAGCTGTCCTTTGAGGCAACATCTGAACCAAGTTACTTCACTGAGCTCTTGGTATTTTTCTCAGTAGGTACTAGCACCAGGAGGAAGGCACAAAGCTGCCTACATGGCAGGGGTGCAGCATCTCTGTTCAGAAGAAAACAGCTTTTTCTGGCTCCAGCAGCTACTAATTTGCTGATCTCAGAAGCAGTAAGGTTTGTATCCCTTCCTAACTTAAAGCAAATCCTGTTTAACTGAATTTAAAGCACACTTACTGCCAGTATAAATGCATGATCCTTTTCATATCCTACTAAATCGCTGGTCTCAGTGATTTCTTGGCAAGGAAAAAGACAATGGAAGCATGGTGCAGATTAGGATGTGGATCCTGCCTGGGAAAGAATGGTCTCATGGACCAGGTAATAGAGACAGGAGTTCATTAAAAGATCCAGGTCCTCTCTCTGTCTGGTTTGGGAATGTTTTCATTCCAGAATGGCACAAAGGGAGAGACTGAGATTTGGTTAGATGTCTAAACCTTACCTGTTGAGTTGTCTGTAGACAGGTATTTAGCTCTACATGGGCCAATTCCAGACAAATAAAACATTTTTCTTCGACTTGATGATTCCATGATTATCCTTTACTCTAAAGGGAAGATTGGAAGGCTCAGCCATATACAGATGTATGTGTGCAGGGGAAGTTTTTAAGGCCAACTCTTCCTCTGTTTAAGATTGCATGGCACCATTGACTTCAAGGAAACAATGACAATTTACAGTAGCTAAGGGTTCAATATCTATTGCTATATTGAAATTAATATTTTCCCCCACAATTCAGGTGTGTAAGTCAGTTATCAAATCATGATAAAGGATAGTCTTCCTCATAAAGGATGACTATGAATCTAAACCTGACTTTGCTGTGCCAAACTTTTGCCCAGTGGATCCTGTTCCTGTCCCTTCGTCAGATTTCAGGGGACCTACTCAGCTTTGTGGGATATAGCAGGTACCTAAAGCCAAGGGTATTGATTTATCCCATAATGAAGTTTTTGAAGTAGAAATTATGTTAAAGCATCTCTTTGGTAAAAGAACATAAAAATATACATCAGTCAAAGAGAGACCCAATCTCACAGCCTCTAATCACGTGAATAATCATGCTGAAACCTGTAGAGGTCTGTAAAATGGCCTACGGGATAAAGACTATTATGTTTAATAAAATTTATACAAGGTATTTTTTCCCCATTATGAAAGAACAATAGAATACACATAATTCATTTCAGTTTTAAATAAAAGAATGACTCAGAAGCCACAGACTGATTAGCAAACAGGAAATGGAAAAAGACCTCTGAGTTGTAACTTTGAGACAATATTCTACTGCAATATCTTTGAAAAATAATGGAAATGGACTTTAATATTAACCTGTCATTGCACTGTAAAAGGATGCAGACAGAACAGTAAGCAGTATCAATGAAATTAATCTAATGACATTTTATTGTTGCCACAGACTAGAAATCCAGAAATTCAGCCAACAAAAGGAAAATATTCTAGAGTTTCTTACTAAATTAAGCAGTTGCAACAATTTTATAGATTATATTATGGGGTAAAAAAAAGTTCATTTTCAAATTTAAGAGCTTAATTTTCATAAGAGCTCAGTTTATCTTGATTCCGTGATCCTGCCTTGTTGCAAGAATAAATTTCAGCAGCGCTCTTGTCAAACAGGATGAGCAATACTTTTTACTGTGCTGCTAAAACTCCCTGCCACTACAACACAGACATGTAAGAAGTATAAGTTAGGACTGAATCCAAAGCTTTTAAACCCTACATTAGCTTAAGTTTGTCTTCATTGAAATACAGCATTTGTTTTATAAAACAACAATTAGTGGCGTAGTGTAATTTAAATTGCTGACTCCAAATAAGATGCCAAAAGAAAAATATATTGTTCCATTGAGATACTGAATAAAAACAAATCTCAAAATAAGAACAAATGGAAGTATTATCCCATGAGAAAGAGCCTTCTGAATCGATCTATTATTTCGCAGCTTGAAATGTGCCACTATTGTACTTCCACTTGATTATGAGTCTTGTTATCACTTCCTCCAGTTGATCCAAATTGAGTGCTTCTGACATTTGCAAAGTTACTCCCATATTCCACTGCACAGCAGGGAAAACCTCGCTAATGAAGAAATAACAAGCAGAAGAAGCGAATAAATATTTAGCTGATGGTAAAGAGTTACATTTGCTGGTATTTAAATGCTGAAAATAATAATTTAAAAAACCCAACTCAAGCCACAGTAACATGCTTGTTCATGTCCTCTAAAAAGGGGTGCTAGTGCTGTTTTTCTCTGTGCCACAGGGCACTTTCATTTCCTGATTCTATTATACACTAAGTGGCCACCTGAACCTGCCAATGAACTTGTTCTATTGTGTTTTTCTATTTTTAATCCAAAAGGAGTAAACACATTTCTCATCAGATGTGTCACACACTGCTCTACATTGGTGAGATTTATGAAGGTGTCACCGAGTTATTACAGAGCCATTCATTTATAAATAGGTGTCCATTCTTCAGGAAATCATAAAGGATAGGAGTATTGCCACCATTTCACAAAATCTGTATTGCGAGAAGGATGCCCATTTGCGACTTTTTTTGACTGCAACACACAGGTGTAATTTTTTTTTTTATCCACCCCCCCCCCCCC
>VWYP01002593.1:110093-152617 GCA_013400435.1 Pycnonotus jocosus | reverse complement strand
CCCCCCCATAACTCCAAGGCTTTTTCTCTACTTTATGTTTATGTTCAACCAGATTCCTGCACTGGATGGTCAACAGTAGTAGAGCAAGGAACATAACAACTATTTCAATAGCCATCTTTACATAAAAAGTAGCACTTATAAAATTTTCTCTTTAACTAGAGAGACTTGCAGACCCTGAGTCAGCTCTCTTGTTCTGTATATATTTTTTTAATGGTCTTCAGAAGTTGATGTAGAGGTAAACTTAGCAGATGCTCTTCTTAAAACACCTACCACAGTTGCCCAGGAGTTGATATGAATGTTACCTGAGCCACATGAGAATGACATCTCTTAAAATCTCCTGTCAAATTTCTCACTAGCGATGAATCTTTAATGTATCATTAGTGGCATTTTCAACTAGCTTGAGAGAAAAAACTTCTTTTGCTAATCATAGGGAAAACTTCCCTGATAAGAGAATTGCTCCAGAGACATAAGAATCAAAGGCAAATTGTAGAGAAAAATACAGATATATTGAAGGGTTCTGGAAAAAAAAAAAAAAAGAGAGAGAGAAAGGAAAACCCAAAGTATCAGCACCTTCTAAATTTACAATTCTTTTAAATTTCATATGCAATATTATGGCAATGTAATTAGGTCATATTAAAAAAGACTGGAGAATATTTTCTGGCTTATTAATCTTTCTTTAATGTTCACTGAGCACATGACACATCCTGTCAGATTTTTCATTATTCTAATATTTCAAATATTGTTCTTACAATCACCAGCACCCAAACCCAGAAGAAAAATGTTTACTTAGTGTGTTTGATGTCACTAGAGTTTGAGTGTGTCACCTGACCATGTAAGCTAAAATAAAGAGTCACTTTCCACACTGTAGGGGTTTTTTTTATGGTTTGTTGGGTTTGTGTTTTTATTTTTTTGGTTGTTTTAGTTTGTTGGTTTGTTTTCTGTTTTAGTTTGTTGTTTTGTTTGATTGTTTGTGTGTGTGCATGTGCTTCAATTGCTGTGAATGAGTCAGGAAAAACCCAGAAAAAACCCAAAACCCCTTACCTGTGCAGATGTCATCTAATTTCCTTTTAAAAATAGAATAATGGGATGGTTTGAAACCTTTGAACTCTTCAAATTTGGTTTTCATTTAATATAGAGGGGCAACAATGGTATCTTTGTTATTCTCTTCTATGCCCTCAGCAGAGTTATGATTTTGTTCTGACAGCAGAAGCTTTGTTCCACTTTTGAAGTTTTCTTTCACGCATATAGAACATTGTGTTAGAAAAACAAATGCCTTCGCTCTGGCACCAACTTTAACAGCCAAGAAATAACAGGAAAAAAATCCATGTACAGACTCCAAACAGCAAATGGGATTGATTGACATATGTTTAAAATAGATCCCTTTCTACACTTTAACTGTTTTCCATGCCCAATCTCTGGAGTCTAAGAAGCACCCAGGAGTGTAAAGTCTGCCTGGGCTCCAAAATGAAGATTGTGCCTGCATGTGTGGTGTGTTAGATGAGAACTTTCTACACACCTTTGCAAGGGACAGCCCCTAGATACAGAAGAATTTTTGCTCCTTATGCTGAGCTGTGTTTACAAACCATTGCAAAAATATGTGTTGGCAAATATATTTCAAAACCATAAAGGTACTCTGTGGATCTTCTCTAAGCATATGGGGGACAGAGGTTCCACTGACCCTGATAGCACAACTATTAGCACAAAAACCTAAAGCAGCCAAATAGATTTAAGGAAAGGCAAGAGGGGAATTTTTTTATGATTCATCCACTCTTCATCATAAAGCCCTGCTCCTCTCATATTTCCCCACTGCTCCCATTCATTGTGGAAGGTGTAAGTTTTTTTTCTCTCCTGCAGTGCTGTGTCCTTGTGTCACCAGCTCTCTGCTTCTCTCCATCTCCATCTTTACATTTACATGTATATACACATTTTTATTCTTCTCCTTTTCATGCATTTTTGTTTATTCTGATCACTAATAAAGTGGTTCCCCTGATTTATGAAGAAAATATTACATTTTCTTTGCTTGTGTTCCTCTTCAAATACCCATTTCCATCTCTCTCTACCAGAGCTGTTATTCATCCACTGAAAAAACAAATCAGACAATTCTGATGGAAATGTGCAGCCACATTTCATCTGTTGGTCAGGATCAAAGAGAGAAATCCTACTACACTTGTCTCTACTTTTCTGTGTTTTTTACTCTGATTTGAAGACAAGGTAAAGCTCCAATAAGTACATCAGAGAAAAAGAACCCAAAACTCCCACAAAGATTCCTAAGCATCACTGCATTTAAAAAGTAAGTCAGCAGTACCTTTAGTTTGAATCCAACTTTGCTTAATTTTTTTCATGTTGTAGCAGGGAACAGGGTTTAATAATGCCTAGATCTACTACTTGCTTTTCCAGCTGAACATATACCAAGCTCCTTGGGGCAAAGACAAGTTTCTTGTTCTGTATAGATCTGCTTAATAAGTAAATAATAAATGGTTTGACTCAGGAGCATTAGAGGCAGTCAATTTTACCCTATTTTTAATGTGATATCAGCTATGTTGTGATACTGAGTTAGATATGGGCAAATATCAGTGTCTTATTAGTAATATCTGATAGATTAGACATTGCTCAAAACATATCTATGGAAAAGGAGACCTAGTCTGGGGATTTTTCTTTCTGTAGAGTGTATGGCATATCTGAATCTCGGTCTGTCCCATAGTTCAGCAACTGGCACCTGAGGTACCACTCCCTGCAAAGGGTGTTACTTTCACTCATTATTGTTTCTTCTCTCACCTACACCTAGCACTAGTTTGCATCTAGTAAGGGGATGGTGATAAGAGGTTTTGCATTTGAATTTTCCCTCTTGACCTTTAAACTTCTTAGAAAAACAAATGACTTCCTTTTCTTTTATGGAATAACACCTTTCTAACTGACACAAACTCCCTGGGGGGAGCAGGACAAGCTGATAGCAGCCCGGGCCAGTTTTCATCATGTGGTGCTGAGCCATGAATAGAGTATTTTCAGTTATTATAGCAGCATACAAAACCAGTGACCTGAGCACAATAGCTGTGACCCATAGATTGCAGTGTCAAGGAATTTTTCCAGGATACAGTGAGTAACTAGCAGTGTCTTATTTTCTGTGCCTGTGTACAGACAAAACCTTGTGGGTGTGACTTAATAGAACCAGGCCATAGCTCGGAGAATTAATCCAGATAATTGGAGAGCATGGTGTCATGTTCTTCTGTGCAGAGGGAAAAACAATATTTTAAAGGACAGGATTCACATACCAAAACGTTGCAGATAATTTAGGCAATGCCTACCCATCTTTGCAACTTATGTCCACAGGGTTTAAGGAAGCATACAATAAAGAAGCATGATGTGTTGGAAATGATGGTCTTGTAATTTTTTGATCATTGTCTGACTTGAAAAAAACCCATAGACCTGCAGAACAGCAGCATAAGCATCAGTATTGATGGTCCAATATCGCTGGCAGTAGATGATCTACTTATATCTCCATAGTGATGGTGTTGGAGGAATCACATAAGGAGGATTGCAGGCCATCTGACTGCTTGTCTTTTTACTTTGCTTTTGCAGTCCCAGACAGTTCTATTAAAACTGACATTCAATTGAATAAACAGAGGGCTTTAAATCTGATGTTTGTCACACACAGAAAGAACCTTGGTTTTTTGTTGTTGTTGTTGCTGTTGTTTTTTCTTACAGGCTTTTGCAACTGCATTGAGACAGAGGCAGGAATGGAGGGCTTACAAACTAACTGCAGGTTGTGTCCATGTGTCTAATAGGTGAGACCACATATTTTGTGTTGCAACCTGGCCCCAGAGGATACTGCGTCATCATCTCAGACTTTGTGTATGACCCACACAGTGTTTATGCACGCCTGAACTATGTACATTTTATTTTATTGAGGAAGTTAACCATACATCCTACTGGAAAAAGTCCATTATAAGAAACTTGGACTTGAAGAGCATGGGCACCGAGTCTGAGCAGACAAATGATAAGATAATTGAGTATTTGGTTCCTTAGGTCATCCAAAATTCAGGTGCTTAGAGCTCTATAAAAAGTTATGTTCTGCAGAAGTAATATATACTATAAATAAACCAAGGTAAAATGAATTATTTAATTTATTTCTGATATTTAGCAGCACATTGACCATCAAATTTAGTGGGAACAGCACTTGCTCAGTCTTGGAAAAAGCCTGACTCTTCTTTAGCTCAGCTGTGAGACTAACTGTATCTGAATTTATATATAAGACACCTCGGACCATTTGAACCCCTTTTTTCTCCTCGTGATTTGAGGGGTCCGTGGGGCAGAGAGGTTGGTGATATCATACTGCCACCTAGTGTCCACCGCCACAAAACTGAACCTCGAGGAGCAACCCCCAAATCCCACCAAGTGTAGTATTTAACGTGTGAGTGGGTGAGGAAGGGGCGAGAGAGCAGCGGCAGGGCAGGGGCACATCCACAGCCCAGCCCCGAGCCCGGGCTGCCGCTCCTGGCCCACAGCTCCTTACAGTGCTGCTGGGCTGGGTTGGCTTCAAATTTAATTATCAGAAGAGCTCATTCATTCATTCACTAAGAGAACCTGAATATTCAGAGCATAGGGTTTCTCTTTTTTTTTTTTTCCTACTTTTTTTTTTTTTTTCCCTTTTAAGAGAGGCTTAAATACAGTTTCCATGGCAGTTAATCCAACTTTGACCCAAATTAAATTTCAACGTCTAAAAATTCATTCAGCCAGAGAAGGACAATGCTTAGCCCTATCTGAACGAGGCACAGAGCTGTGTGAGAACATTTCTCCTCCCCTGTTTTGCTCTTTGCAGCAGGAACCTCTATAATTGTGAAATTCAGCAGTTGGTGCTACTGAAACCCTCGCCTGGGTGCCAGAAGCAGCCCAGCGACCTTCCCAGGGATCTTGCTCCTGCACATGGGCCACTCAGGACATAAGGATCTGGTGGCATATTGCAGCCTCACAAGGCAGGGCTAGGAAAGGCAACTATTCAAAAATATCTTATTTCTGTCTCAAAATGAAGATTAATCCATTTTGTGTCCCTCCGAGGAAATAATATTCTCATTGATGCTCACTCTCATAAAACACTATTTTATGAAACTATCAGTACAAAACAAGTAATTTAGGTATTATAGCAGTATTTTAGATGATACCTACTATCAAAGATAGTATCAAAGACTCTCTCACCATAATGGTGCTGAAGCACAATAGAGCTTTTATAATATAAAAGAACTTTCCCTACCTGTTTTCATGCTGATGGGGACACAGTCCCTGTTTCAGTGCTGCCCATAGTGGCAAATTACTTTTAATGTACTATATATTTCAGTGATATCTAGTTAAGATTTCATTATGACATTTCAGTATAAAATATAATGTACATTTCTACAATGTTTTCCTAAAACATTACTGTGGGTGAGATTTTTCACATTAACCACAATTGCAGAAATGACTGATGTTTAAATCTGAAAGCAATTTTAGTCATTATTAAACTTCATTATAAAATAAAGTACGTGGGTGGAATTGTGGTTTGATGCTTTTGTAATTTGCTCTACCTTTTCAATGTACTTTTCAGTTACATTAACTGAATCATTTCGTCTTATAGATGCAAAGATGAAGGAGAAGAACAAAAACATGCCCATTAACTGAAGCAGTGCAAATGTGCATAGTTAATGGAAACCATTTTGACATTTTGTATTTGATTCCATGGTGTGTCTACTCAAACAATTTCAGTGGCATATTAGAACAAAATGCTACATTGTGCTCTTCACTAAGAATGCAAGTAATAGACTTCAAAAATTACCTTTCGACTGAAAGTATTATCTGTTGGAAATGAAATGTTTTACATTATGAAAGGCTAATAGCAGTAAGGGGGAGCAATGGGCTGCAATGAGAATTGAGGCAGAGAGGGTTTTTTGACCCTGTGTTTCCCAAATGCTTGTGTTTTTTTCAAGTTATGTCAGAATTGCATAGATCGTGACATAAACTCATCTGTTTAATGGCAATTATTTCACCATGTTACAATTAAAAGCTTCTTATGCAAGACAATTTTAAATGTTGTGGTAGTATTTTTTTTTTCTATCACAGATAAGTCATTGCTTTTACAAAACCACTTGGTTTTTTTCCCATGATTGAATCAATTCAAAGACCAGATGCTGTCTGAAATATTTTTCCATTCGGATGCTATAGGAAGGTTTACCTCTTCAACAAATTCTGTGTTTCACCACAGGATAATTTATCTGTTGGCAAGCATTCATAATTATGCAACATGTACTTAATCCTGATTGATGAAAGTATTTTTAATTTTTTGTCTTTTTCAAGCCAGGTAAAATCACTGTATGTTAAATTTCACATTTGAAATTTCATAGAGGTACCATTTTTCTGATTGCTTCAAAAAATATTACCCTATAACCACTTCTCTGTGGCAATACAGCCACTGAACTTAAGAACAGCTGAACAGCAGCTCTGGCATGCAACTAGAAAAACAAAACCCTCTGCATATACATTTCAGGTAAGTGCTGGTTTTGGCACTTTAGTGAAATGTTTGGCCACAGATTTTTGCCTCATTCAGATACACAACTGTGTGTTTGGCTGATGGATAGACTGCAAGCCCCTATAAGCAAATCCAGTTTTACAAGAGCTTAGGCTATGCTTGCCTTCCTTCTGTCCTCCTGCCTGCTTTTCTGTGTCAGGTTTTCTTTCCAGGTGATGTCTGGAATTCTACAACTGGCATCAAAAACTTGTTATAATTTCTAGTTGCTATCCTTGATTCACTTCAGGGAGGAAGGTTGTCACTTTGTGGCTTCACTTGATTGCTCTACCATATAGGTACCATTTCTGGTGACTATTGCAATTTTTCACAAGAGTGAGATATCAGAATTTTAGTACTCGTTATGCATTTCAAAAGAGAGTAACGCCTCATTCCCTTCAGCTTCCAAGTCTTCTCTAGTGCACTGCTCCCCTGTCTTTTCTTTGTAAACCACTTCTGTCTGACAGACATTTAAAAAGTGAAAATACCCCAAATTAAAACAAACGAAAAATAAATCCCACTTCTGTAAGCATTGACTTCCATGTAATAAAGAAAATAAGTTGAATGGGGTAAAACAGAGCCAAGAGACAAATATTTAACATTTAGGCTAGCTCTTACCATATCAGTATCTGCTGAAAGGTAGAGGTAGGAGCCAGGCACAGATTCCTATCAGTTCTTGCCTGCAGGCAGAGAGGCCTTCCTTACTAATTAATTTTTTATCATAGTATACATATAATACCCCTAATCCTTGCATAACAGTAAATGTTTCTACTGTGAAATATTTGTAAACGGAAGAGTGAAATTAATATCTTTTTAAAAAGGGAACTGTTTCTTCTTACGAAGCTTAGCGTGTCATCTACCTTCTTCTGGCCCATTACCATCAGGATTGGGATGAAAGATAGTATGTTAATTTTTTTCTTTTTGCTAAATTCTTAAACTATCCTTTAGCTGCAAAAGGAGAAAAAAAAATCTGCTTTGCTTCTTACAGATAAATCCCACTAACTGAAGATCTAATTCTCTGATTTTACTGGATGCTTACTTCTTTTGTATAGTTTAAGACCCTGTGGAAAAGAGAGCCACTAAGCAAAATAACATATATTTAAAAGGTTGAGGCAGTGCATCAGTGCTATTGGTGCTTTACAGCTTTTTTCTCTCAATTTATGCATGTTTACGCTACTGGAAATATTACAAAAGTTGCGTCTTACAGTCTTAGGTAACTTGATTATAAAAAGATTTGAAAACAGAAGAGTTCCTAGGCAGTGCATCTGCACAGAGTGAATCATCTCAGAGACTGATTCACCATGGTGTCACTCACGTTGTACACTACTGAAATTCTACTGGCATAAAACTGGACTATCAAACAGGAAAATTAGGTCCTCAGACTCTTTTTATAGAAGCTGAGCTGCTTTGTTGTGTTATCCTTCCACCCAGAGTACAAAATATGTACGAATAAGGCAGTTTCTGTTGAGTCACTGTGTTGAAAATGTTTAGCTAACTCCAGCCAGCATAAATATTTGTTTCCTGGACAAAGGTGAAACCTGGGGTCAGAACACAAGTGAACATGCGGGAAAAAGACTATAAGACAAATTTTGTGTGACAGAGGAAATCTGCGTTTTTATTATTATTGAAACCAATAGCAGAGTCAAATTCAAGGAAAAATTATCTGGAATTGATAATTGATAATACAGGAAAAAAGTTAATTTTACATTAACTTGCTGGGGATAACTCTAACACAAGCCTCAGATGGAAAGTGGAAGGAAGTCATAATATACCAGAAAATATGGTCAGAAAATACATCTTCAGTGCAGAACCCTTCTTCTATTATCTTAGTATGAACCAGCTTTAATACAAACACATCTGCCATGGGAACGTGATTTGCCAATCAACCTCTCTACCAATTATATCTAAACTTCAACTCGATTTTTTCTTACAATAACTCTCACCTAAAATTGTGCTCAGACTTGTCTAGCAGGGATGAAATATTCTTTACAATTTCTGTTCTTGTCAATGTCTAGAGTTTGCAATTTTTTTTCACAAAATTAAAAACTTTACAATGTTATTTATGACTAAAATTCTTCCACATGTCCATTAGGTTATTGCTCTAGTTTTGTGGTTGGTTGTGTTTTGTTGTTGTTTTTGTTTCATTTTGGGGTTTTGGTTTGGTTTTTTTTGTGTGTGTGGTGGTTTTTTTTTTTTTAACTTTTATTTGTTGCTTTTTAGTTCAGGATCAGCCTTTGACTTTTCAAAAGACAGGTTGCAGAAGGTGGCCTTGATATATCAATTGGTCTTATTGATGCAAAAGGCAGTGTAGGGCAAGAAGCACAACCATCAGAGTTATAATGCCATTTGACTTTCTGACCAAGTTTCTGGTAGACAATGAACATTTTCATAAATATAACCAAGAATAACCCATTTTCTAGCCATCTACTTGTTATTTAACCAGATGGTAAATGAGCCTTTGGAAAGTAGTAAAGTGCTTACAGGCCTGTGACTCATTAGTTTAATATCAGCAAGTCCTCCTCTAGTACAGTCATTTCAGAGAGCTGTCATTTTATATTTTGGGTAGCCAGGCTTTGGGATCTTCCTGGGTGCTCTTCTCTTCAGAGGAAGAGACAGGATCATGTTAAACTAGTTATCTTCCCTCCTCAGAGAAGTGCAATAATCTTTTATAGCATTCACCTCTGGGGTCTCCAGCACAGGTAGGACATTGACCTGCTGGAGCAAGTCCAGAGGAAGCCAGAAATTTGATTGGAGGGATGGACCACATCCTCCACAAGGAAAGGCTGAGAGAGCTGGGGTTGTTCAGGTTCTAGAATAGGAGGCATCAGGGAGAGGGCCTGTTTACAAGAGTATTTACAAGACAAGCTGGATTGGAAACTGAAAGAGAATGAGTTAGGATTAGATATTAGGAAGAAATTTTTTACTGTGAAGGTGGTGAGGCACTAGCATAGGTTTTCCAGAGAAACTGTGGATGACGCGTCCCTNTTTTCCAGAGAAATTGTGGATGACGCGTTTTCCTGGCAGTGATTTTGTCAATGGCAGTGTTCAGGGTCAGGTTGGATGGGACTCTGAGTAACCTGGTCTAATCAAAGGTGTACCTGCCCATGGCAGGGGGATTGGAACTGCACAACCTAAAGGTACCTTTCAGCCCAGACTTTTCTATCATTCTATGATCAGTACTACTATTATTATCTTCTTCATGCCCATGACAAATGCATTACTGGAATATGAATTTTGGCAGCACAATGGAGTCATCCTGGCTTTAGGTCACCCTGTATTGGTTTCACATTTAAGGTTTTATGTTATCAGCAGTTTAATTTCAATAAGCTAGTAATAGGACCTAAAAATCCTACATATCAGCAGAAAGATTCCTCACTGTTGCAGCTATCAGGAAAACCAAGCATTTAAGAGTTTTAATACACAGTTAATACTGGGCTAGAATAAACTCCAAGAAATCCTACTCTCAGTAACACAAGGTTTCTTTTTTCTTTGAAGACCCTTTCTAGCTAAAGCAGCACTGTGATTTGGCTTTTGACACATTATGACAGTGCTTTTAGCTGGAGTATCATTCATAGTATCTGATTACTCTGGACCTCTAATTGCAAGGGAATCCCATTCTTGAGAAAGATGAATCTGTAGCATCTTAAACCACAAATTTGCAGTAGTGTGAGCAGAGTTTTCCTGTAGGGGTCCACCTCTGATGAAATGCTCTCTTCTGTATCTTTTAGTGGGCACCTACACACAGAAAAAAAAAAAAAAAAGTATCTTTATAACTGAAATGCCTGTTGGAATACTGAGCTGTGGTAGAAGGGCATAATTTTACCATGTGTGAGTGGTGGGGCAGACTTAGAGTGTGCTCCAAGTGGAGAATTAAGGTATGAGGGAACCTAAACAAGGCTGAAAGGCTGAAGTTCAGGTGGGCTGTGTGCTATGGGAAGCACCAAAAGCAAAACCAATCAGGAAATCATGTTTTGGGCTTATCTGTCCTGATCTGAAAATACTTCCTGAGTGAAGTTTTTCAGGAGACTTGGAGAAATCTCTGGTTTCTAACACAAGAGTATTCTAGATGCAGAGCTATTCAGTGCGAGGCAGGACTCATGGCCTGGTTTCAAGGGGAATTTAAATGCAAGAGAAAGATAAGGCACTCCTGATATCAGGAAGTAGCTCAATGAGGGTTTTTTTCCCTAATCAAAATTTTGAGCTGATTCTTTAGTGGACACAGACTTATATCAGTAGTGTTCTGTATAAACATAAAAGGTTCTGCAACCAATTCTTTACAGTCCTTTATTGCTTAGAGCACATAAGGTTTCTGAAAGACATATACATACATATTTATAAGAAATATCCATACAAGGTTATGTGTTCAGAAAACATCTATGAAGGGACATGTTTTAGTAGTGAACATGGTGGTTGAACTGGATGATCTTAGAGACCTTTTCCAACCTTATCAATTCCATGATTCTATGATTCTATATGCTATTAAGCTTCGCTGGACTAGTTAGAGAACTATAAGAAGCAATATTTTATAGATACAAAGAAGAAGATATTAAAAATAAGGAAAAAAGTGTGAAATATTGCTCCTTGAGGTCAGACATAACTCTATGCATCCTAAATTTAAGAGCCCCTTCATTAAATGGACAGAGACCAAAGATTTTAAGTCTTAGTTCAGCTTTCTGTGTTTATGAAATAGACTGCTGTAGTGTTTCCAATAACAACTTTTTCTGGTTTTATTCCAAAACAGAATTTATAAAACATTTACAAATCAAACACAGAAATTCAAAGAAATTCACAATTGTGCACTTATGCTGTTACTAGCTTAATACTATGCTGCAATTTCTTTTTAAAGAAAAAAGTGAAGCATCAAGCATTTTGGAAAAGTTAAGTGTTTGCTTCTAAAATTCTTATACAGACAAATATAAATTATTTTATAAATTAATAATATTTTGGAAATCCTTATATTTTGGCTTTCCTCTTTTGTATATATAAGAAGCCTTCATTTTCATGGCACTTTCACGAGGTAATTTCTAACAAAGCTGTTCCATTGTGATGATCCAAATTGGCATTTGAAATTGTTTGGAGTGAGCTCCAGAGTACAAACCATCCAAGGACTACTCAAAATTTATCATGTTCCCACCCTAGAGAAAAGATTAAGTGCAAAGAGATCCAGTTTTCAGGGCTGTCTGAGCAGAGGTGACACTGTGCAGTGCTGTATTGGCGCAGTCTTGCTGGTGAGTCAGAGCTTTCATTACCACAAAAAGGAGAGCAGACATGTTTCTTTCACTCTGCCTTTCAAGCTCTCTGTTTGCTGCTTTGCCTGTTAAAGACTCACTTAGTTTCAAGCTCCAACAGAGATTTCTCATTAGCCAGCGCATCAGAACCCCACAATGGTGTAACTTCCATACCATTAAATCTTTGATGCATCTGTAAAGACTGCTGGCACCACCTGTCATAGCTGTGAAGATTTTCATCCATGGGAGATTTGAATAGCACTGTGAATTTCTATCATACAGGTCCTTTTGCAGCCATCACTTTTGGCTGCCATCAATGCTAGGTCAAATGGAGAGCTGGATGTAGATGTGAAACCTCTTGGCCTGGAAACTACATTTACTGGAAACTCAAATCCAGGTTAAACTATAGCCTTGTATATCGAAATACTCAAGTGTGTTTATGCTCACTGCACATCCAAGGGAAATGTCTTCTAATTTAAAGTACTGAACTAGCAGTTGGGTTGACTGGGATTTATTCCAGGACTTTTTTGTCCTGATGTAGAACTTCAACAGCATCATCTTCAACTCACTTCTTTCCTATGTATTTTTCACTTTTGTTTTTGAAATGCACAAATTAGATTAACTAGCTAATCTATATGTTTTGCATATTTGCAACATCTAAATTAGGAGCAAGCTCGCCTACCTTTTTTCTTGCTGTTGAGTTTCCAAACTCACAGAAAAGCAGTATTTTTTTTTTAATATTAAGTTGTGTGTGTTGATTTGATATTGATATTTAGATAGCCTCAGAGGCAGCATAATAAAAGTGCAAGTTATTAATATCTTTAGCAGTAGACTGGCAGACTATTTTCAGAATATGAAAGATCAGAGAACATAGGAAAAACTTGTATAATAACAACTAAAATGTACAGGATGTTCACCTTCATCTGGTTCTCATCTGGAAAAATCCTGTGGTTTGACAAATCATATTAGTTGCAAACTGGACAATGGAACTAGAGATAATGAAACATATTCCTGAAATAAAGGGAGAAATCCACTACTTTTAGCATTTGAAAAAACACTGTTGACCTTACTCTGACACATACTGTAGAAAAACATAAATCAAACAAAGGTATAACAATTTTTGGAAAAGCAAATGCCTCAAGAAAGGAGTTACTGTGAAGAAAAAAAATATCTGTCTCAATCTGAGCCCATGTCTTGCTAGAGCCCACCTTGGGTACAATCCCAAGGACTGTACTGCACACAGGAGCAGCTTCCACTTTATGGGCACAAGGTTTTAATAAATTAGGGCCACGTATTTACATGTACCATATTCACAATGTGGAGTTGAATTTTGAAGACACTAAACACCCCTGTCATTATTTCAGTACCTTGCTTGGACTTTACCCAGTGACTTACACACCCAACTTTTTTCTGACTTTGCACCCACAAAATAAACAACTGATATTTGGAAACAAAAATGTTCCTTCATACAGAAGGGTATTTCCCACATCCTTCCCCAGGGGTGCATCTGCCTGCAGTGGCACAGAATTGATTCTTATTCACAGAGAATCAATTGTGAACCATTTGTACTTTTTCCATATGCCCCAAATATCACATCTTCAAGGATGAATCTGCTGTAGAATTAGGATACTGTTGAGAAGTTTTTTAGAGTTTTTAGACTAACACTAATCTGTGTCGACTCATACCTGGAGGAGATAGAGGAACACCATATTAAGGGTGCTCTTCTGCTTCTCTTTCCTAATCTGCCTCAGAGTATGACCCTGCCAGGAAAGCATTATCTCCATGATCAAGGACTAAATCCATCAAGGTGCTTAGACACCTCACTACCAGCCAGTCTAAGCTTAGATTGTTGGAAGTCCATATGTAACAATATTTCTGGCCATAAAATCCACTACATTTCTGTCACTCACAGCTGTGCTTATCATGCTGATGACAGGAAAGGTGTCTTTACCTTTGAAGAACACACAGAAGGAGGAAATGTCCAATATGCATCCCTCAAATCTCTCCTTTCACTGTTTTGCTACTCTTAATTGAACAAAGTGTCTCAGAAATTGAACTCTCAACTAGATTTTTCCAAGATATCTCTTCCTTTCCTGTCCCTAATGAAGCAGCATGGCTTCGTATATAATAAATACTGATCATCAAAGCATTACAATTAGAATTAATAACACAGATAATTAAAATGTCAGAAATTATCAATGTTATAATGTTGAATGATCAAGTTGCCTGTTGGAAATCAAGCACATATGAAAAAGTGTAAATTACAATAAATTATTTTTAAATTCTTCATTTGGTGTGGGAAAAGTAGAAGTAGAAACTTTCTTCCAACATTTTCCTCTTCTATCAAAATATTGTTAGGAGACAGGAATAGGCTTTGTAAAAGATTATCACAATGTCAAGCTCCATTCAAACAGAAGAGAACTGAGTTCCTGGGAAACAGCACTGACTACCCTTATAAGAGTTTGGTCCTTGAGATCAGTGATCAAAGCTTTGCTCAGCTCACACTCTACTTCTCTGTTTGAACTAAGTGACATCAGTGCACCCAAGTGTCCTCTCTTTTATCATGTCAGGGTTGCTATAGGTTGCATTATGGCACTCAGAGTTGGATCTCTTATTTATGAAGCCAGTGACAGTTCTTCCATTGATTTATAAATATTTTTGATTGGCTTTCTAGGCAACATCCTGATAGGCAAAGTAGATATAGTTTTAAATGGACCTGCAGAAAAATCCCTCTTATGGCATGCATTATCAATAGAACATGAACAATCTTCCTGCCTATCCTGTCCCACTCTTCACACATCCCTGTAGTTAAAATCCATTCGTTTTTCCTTTCCCAAAACTATTCAGCAGGGGAAGGCTTTCACTTACCCATTTTGTGTGCCACTCCAGCTGCCATGACTAACTACAGGCCCCAGATAATTATTTTTAATTTTTTTTGATGATTTATCAATGAAGGGGCTCTTTGATAAATCTTAACATTTGTTATAAATTTTCCCTTGTAAGTTTCTGTTACAGTGCATAATCATAAATTGTAAATGGTTCATCCCATTCCCCTGAACCCCCCTATCCCAACCCCTTGGTGGTATCACCCTGTCTTGTCAATCACCCTGGTTTATCCTCTCCTATTGGCAAGATGCCCAGGTGCCACCCTTCCCATTGTAGTGTAAAATGCCCTTGGCCTTGACCACTCCCCTCCTGCTCCCCCATTGGATCTGGACCCCCCTGGTTCAGGTTTCACCCAAGGTGACTTAAGTGGTCCAGAATCCATTCTCAGCCATTCTGCCTTCCATCCCACATGGAATAAACATCCTCCTAACCAAAGCAGAATCCTCTCTTCATTTCACCAAGCCTCAGACCACGTGGAGCCTAGAGACTGAACCCCATGAACTATCAAGTGGAGCAGGGCACAGAAACCTCAGCTAGCCGGAGCAGAAAGCCCTGAACACTCACAAGTTTCTATTCATTTTCCAATATTAAATAAATTAGGACGGTGGGTTATTTGGGCATTTTAACAAGGGCCAGGATTTCTTGGCCTACATAGGCAGAATTATCCTCTTGCATCATGGTCTATGACCTGCAGCATCCTATTCCTATGACAGATAAGAGCAAGTCACATGAGAGCACACAGCTCCAAGGGAAATCTCCTCATATGCTTCTTTGGAAATGTAGCTGAAATTGTATGAGGCTTGTACTGAGATAAGTGGATTTATAGTGATGTTCTCTACAGGGTAGAGGTGGGACTGGAAGAAAGAGTTCATCTCTGAAAGGTTACACAGGTTACAGAGGTTGTGTGGGCCAACTCAGCTGTTCTCAGACTGCTGAGGAAAATTTTCATCTCTTTCTCACCTCTCCCCTTTGGTAATTGAGAAAGAGCATAAAAATGTGACTTTTCAATTGGATTGTAATAGTTGAGGTTTGTGGTTTTTTTGTTTGTTTGTTTGTTTGTTTTTTTCCCCACTTATCTCCTAGTTTTTTAGTATAAAATGTCATTGGCATTGTGGAATTGGTCCATTTCATTTTCCCATTTATCTTGAATGTCTCCACCCCACACAAGGTGCACTGGAGGAAAACCCTCTGCAAATGACATCTAAACATCAGGTTTCTTGAGAGGTTTGCCTGTAATTATAATAAGTTCTTTCATTTTGGCTTGAATAATTGGGTGACTCCCCAGAAAGAAAAAGAATGAACTCTCCAACTCCTACTGGATCTTCCTGGAAATGTTAGTTGCTGTACCAGACTGAAAGAAAATGCTTTCCTCCTAAAAATATTAATATTCCAAAAAATGTTACTACCTATATGGACCGCATATCTGCACATCTAAGTGTTACTTTTTCCCTCCCAAAAGGCCATACCACATGGATTGTCCTTTTGTAATTTCTCAAGAAATCAGGATTGATCTGCTAGCTTTAGAGAAACTTTGGGAGGTACTAGATGACTGGTAAATGCATAGTCAAGAATCCACAGGAACATTTGCAAACCATTTTTTAGCCATCCTATAATAACTTTAAAAATAACTGCAAACCTAAAGTTGGAACTGTTGCTGTGTCTCAGGAAGAAGGCAGAAGGGAATATGCGCTATGTGCCCCCACCAGGACAGTTTTCTTTAGCTAAATTTCCCCAAGGATCCAAGGAGCACCCCCTGTAGAGAAACCCTAAGGTCACTTCCACCTGAATCTGTGGGAAAACTCTCTGCTCTTCTTGAAGTTGGCAACTGGTTTAGTCATGAGTAGGTGGGAGAGTTGCTTCAATTAACATCTGCAAAGCTTAAATAGACAGGTTTACAGGTACCTTCCATTCTGTGTGTCAGGGATCCACCCCCAGTGACTCTGGGAAGGGTTTAAATCCCCCTTGGTGGAGAGGACTTATCACCCTCCATATTTCCCCCTCCATTATCACCAGTGCTAAGGCTTTACCCAAGCTGCAACTTTAACAAAAAGGTGTCTCTGAAAAGGGGAGCTAAAGGGCCAACACAGATCACAAGTTAATTTATTTAGCATTAATGGATGCTTTCTCTTTTCTGTTTTCAACTCTCTGAAAACCCTCATGCTTCCCTTTTCACAAAATGAGCTAGTAAGCATAATTTTAAATTTTTTAAAAATTTTTTTTAATGGTCTACATTTCTTTGTTAGTTTCTTGAAGTAGTCCCCTTTTTTTTTGCTGAGAGCTGCTTTTCCCCAATGGAAATGAAACAAAAGCTGGAGTGGAAGATCATTGGGAAATTCTGGAGGATTTCCTATGTCTCCCACACAGTGGATCAGTACATTTTGAGATAGTTCATGGTGGCAGTGGACCCTCAGACATGGGAATGTTCTCCACAACCAAGACTCAAGAGAGAGGGGAGCTCTGTGCAGGGATCATACTCTGCACCAGGCTGGCAGCCAGCAGCTCCAGGGCTGCTGCTGCTGTGGGGTCTTCCAGGGCAAAGGGGAGAGATGACTGGCACTGAGACATCTCTGCCTACAGGTTACAGAGCAGACAGGTTGAACAGGGACAAATCTTGGCGTGGTACCAAGTGATAGGGCTAAGGATAGGAACATTCTGGGCCATATGGCAATCATTTTTGATTGATAATAGGTGTTTATAAATTTCATGCTGCCTCTCGGGAGACATGATGAAACAACCATTCTCCAAAGAATAGAAATTTGGATTTCTGCCTCATCATTCAGTTTGCCTCTATTAACAATGTGATCTTATTCAGCACAAGTATACAGAATAGCAAAGATGAAATGAGAGATTGGCTAAGTCCATAAGGTTACATTAATGGCTATGAGCATGGATATAGATCACAGACTATGTATTTAAAATGTCTTCTTCCTTGAGCATTTAGATGGTGGCATATTTGATCCTATATTTTGTTTTGGTTATATTTAAAATGTCTTCTTCCATCTTTTTTTATATGTTTATCTTTGTTTTTAAATTAGTATTAATGAAGCAGGTAATACATAATTTATGTAAAGAATGATCTTCATTGATCTCTCAGAGAAGCAAGAAAGTTACATGCAATAACCAGTTTTTCTTTTTGTTAGGCCTTGCAATCAGCATCTGTACAATAACCAGGCTTCTGTAGCTGTGTTGCTTCCAAAGTAAAGGAAATGACTAAAAAGGCAACCCCACTGACCTTTTTCTCTGGGTTATCTTTTGTAGCCTTTTCTCTCCCATCATTTAGTGTTTCAGTATGATTGTCTGAAACTGGATGGATCTGAGCTGCCAAAACCACCAACAAGGTTACACGAAGAAGGAGTAGTTGTACTGCCATCCTCAGCCTACACACTGACTCATTAATATGTTTTTTGAAGTCCTAGGAGCTCTGTCAAGAAGTCTGTGAAGGAATCTTCAAAAAGGAAGCTACTAGAGATAACCACTGAGAGAATGTGCAAAGCAAGTACATATTTGGCAGACTGGCAGAAAGTGTAGAACAGCTTCTTGCTAATTGCTCAGATAACACAAAGTTATTCAGGAAATTATAATGGACTAGAATACTAAAAAATATCATGCTTTTCAACTGGAAAATGATTTCTGGGGGAAAGAAAGTAATTTTGGCAGCCATAACAGTTTCATAAACAGATTATCTTCTGTTTATGTCCTGTGCTAAAGCAAGGTGGAAGGAGCAAAGAACAAGGCTCGAAACATAGGAAAAGTAGATAAAATTTCTGTATAGTTCTTAAAATGTATTGTTGTATTGCTTTTGATGGAATAAACAGGCTTCAAAAATATTTACAGAATGAACACTAAATTATCAAATAACATTCAAATTTTAAATACATGACCTCTTTAATTCCATGATATAAAATTACCATTTCAAGTATTTTAAGCAAAGTTAAATATTATACAAAAGAAGAACAAGAGACAAAGTATTTTTGACATAACATAGTAATTAAACCTTTTAATAATTCCTTATTCCCATTTCCTTCAAAAGCAGAGAATGTTTGAAGGAAAAATCCTTTGACTGACAGAATTTCAGATGGTTTATGGAAAAGAGAAATGGATTCAGGCTTTGTCCACTTTGTTGATATTAGAGTCCTGAAGGCAGTGTGAGAATAACAAATGCAAAAGGTATAGAAAAGAATAACCAATGCTGTAAAGAGAATATTAGCTTCTGATTCCCAGTTTAACTTTTCAGTCTTACCTCCTGAAAATATAATCAGAATAGGATAGTTTTTTTGCTAACTGCTCTTATACCTAGCAAATCCATACCTTCATGAGGTTATTTAAAGACCTCATTGTTACTGTGTCATTTTATTCATAGATTTATGCATTCTACTGATGTATTAGGCGGCTAAGTCAGACTTATGCTAAATAGCAGATGAAAAAGCCCTGTGGCTGAGAACCAGTTCCGTGTTGTAAAGTTTCTTCAGGACTAAGGTCACCAAGAGAGGTGTTGCTGCTCTCTGGATTGTTCTCTGTAGCTCAGGATGGACAGAGTTACTGTGTAAAACAGTATGATGGAGGAATGAAGACAGCATGGTGCAGTTTAACATCTATGGGAAGGATCCTAGAATTCACATCTTAGTTCACCCCTTCCCTAGGCATTATTGACAAAATGAAATGCAATGAATAAGATAAACTACTTTTTCTTTATTTTCCCATTAATTATGATTGATTTATGATATAATAATTTTGGTTCATATATTTCCAATTTTAGACTCTTTTGCTTATCATATATCTTTTGAGAACTACATCAGAAACATTTATGTTTGAATTGCTTAACTCCGGCTTTCCATCTTTAACCTCTCATTTTTATGTCCTACAGTGTTTTGTGCTTTGGCTGCTTCAGACAGCAAAAGTTTGTTTTAGGTTCTATGTGCTAACCACTTATCCTTTTGGATCAGCGTGATTTATTTTTTTTTTTTAAGTTGTTGATTATGTGTGTCCATACAACTTGTTTTAAACAAGATGGGATGCATGTAATCTACCTAATCAACTCAGTGTACTAATTAGAGAAGCTGCTACATTCAATATCCTAGAAAAAACGGTGCCAGGCTAACACAAGGATATTGAAAGCATCTGCTTCTCTAATTAGCAGACATGGGCCTTATCTTCCATTTATTCAAAGTGTTACTGTGTCAAAGGGTTTTGCTGCACCAAAGATTAGTGACATTTTGATCTAGGAAGGTGAAAAATAAGATACCTCAACTAGTAGTGCATAGAAAGCTGTCTTTTCCAAAGTAATCAGGACACTACTTAATCCTTCCTCAAAGTATAATATACAGGCATTATAAAGCTGCAGAATATAGTCATAAATAAATAAGCCATTTATGAATATTTTTGGTGAAGCTATTTAGAGGAAATACTTCAAAATGGCCTATTTAAAATTCTATGATGATAAGTAGATGACATAATAAATGGTAAATTTACCATTTCTCTTGTTCCAAGCATCTATATGTATTTTGGAAAAGTCACCAATGTTAACTTCTTTGTCAGGAAATTTTGGCCACATTATTAATATTTTTTTAAAAACAGACTTTTAAAAACACACAATTATTTATTTAGACAATATATCTAGGCATCAAATGAGTTTTGCAGTTATTTTCTGCTTCCTCACCAAGCTTTTCAATGTTCTCCAAAACTTATGGACAATGCAGGAGTCTCGTATAAGTTTCACCAAAGACATGTGTCAGGAAAACATCAACATATTTTTTAGGCATGAATCCCCAGATTATGTGCTGGGAAACACACAGTTTGTTCTTGACTTAATATTTCATGTGAAATTCAAATTATGAATTATACCCAGCTGAAAGACAGAGACCTTGAATAGTGCTGGTTTTGTTTTTATATTATGCTATGCCATTGCTATTTACCAAATCATGCAATTTACTGTGCCTCTTTGCCTTTATTGGTATTTAGTATTCTGGTCAATCTATGAATTGAGAAGAAAATTTATTGTTTACTCTTGGATAATTTAAAGAAATATGAGTAGAACTGGGTTGGTCTAAAGACAAAGGGGGTATATATTGTTCACCTGGGTCATCAGACTGTAGTCAGCCCTACAGAAAATAATGCTTCAAGATGTCATTGAATGGTTTGTGTTGGAAAAAAACCCAAAGATCATCTAATACTAATCCCCCCTGACATGGACAGGGATGTCACTCACTAGATAAGGTTGCCCAGGGCCCCATCCAACCTGGCCTTGAACACTTCCAAGGAAGTGACTCTGACTAAAGCATTTCTTCCTAATATCTAGTCTAAACCTCCCTTCCCTCAGTTTAAAACTATTGCCCCTTGTCTTCTCACTATTTGCCTGTTTAAAAAGTCCCTCTCTTTCCTTTCTATAAGCCCTTTTAAGCTACTGGAAGGTAGAATGAGGTCTCCCCAGAGCCATCTTTTCTCCAAGCTGAATAATCCCAGCTGTCTCAGCCTGTTTCTGTAGGAGATGTGTTCCAGCCCTCTGATCATATTTATGGCCTTCCTCTGGACCTGCTCCAACAGATCCGTGTGCTGAGAACCCCAGGGCTGGATGCAGCACTCCACGTGGGATCTCACAAGGACAGTGTAGAGGTGCAGAATCCCCTCCCTTGACCCGCTGGCCACACTGCTTTTGAAGCAGCCCAAGATACAATTGGCTTTTTGGGCTCTGTTGGCTCATGTCCAGCATTTCATCCACAAGAATCCCCAAAACCTTCCCTGCAGGGTGGCTCTCAGTAACTTCACTCATGCATGCAATTGCCCCCAAACTTTATATTTCATATATATTTTATACTCACTCATGCATGCAATTGACNCCCCAAAACCTTCCCTGCAGGGTGATTCTCAGTGACTTCCCTCATGCATGCAATTAATCCACTTTATGGTCATTTTTAACCAGCAAGAAAAAAGGAGTGTTTTAGTCATCTGAGTGAACTTAATGAACATCCTTGCCTTAACAAATAAAAATGGTGTTTTTACCGTACTAGCACAGATAAAATGCTTGATGTGGGCTAGACCTAGAGACTGTTACTGGGATACTGCTCTTTTCACCTTGAAGTCACTAGCTTTAACTCTTTTTTTTCCAGTGGATAAAAGGAGTTTTCCTGCAGGTGAATTTGTGCTTCACTTCTAGGCCAGCAAAAATGTAGTTGTCTGCACTCAGACAAATATTTATGTTTTTCTTTCAGCAGATTGGATGGGGACAGGATCTGAGCCTGCCTGGGAGACCCCATCCTCAGTGGTGGAACAAGGCAGTGGGGATGTGTGTTTGTGGGGGAATGAGTAGGGCACCACGAACAAATCTCCAGCACTCCATCTGCAGCAATACCTGTTGCAATTTGCGCTTTTAAGGTAGAGAACAACACAAAGATATTTTTGGTTACTCCTCAACCCCTCCTCTGTCTCTTCCCTGAGTTTTATCTGGTCTTAGAAGGAGGGAGAGGAGGTGAATGCTCCCTGTCTGCCAGAACAGTCTCACACTACTTCCCTTCTACCACGCTGCACCTTTTTTTTAATGACTGTGATACAAAGACACGAGACAGACGTTTTTTCTCTGCAAGGCTTTCTGTTTAATTAAAGGCCTATTGTGCCAGAGCTAACTCTGGGTTTTAAGGAGGGCTCTGTTTAAAATCAGGGTAATAGGTTATTACAATTCTAGAGAAGAGCATTTGCAGAGAAATATTTTGCTCTGGTTAAAATTTTTGTGGAATACCACAAAATAAAAAATAGATCCCTTAATCTCAGTGGATATCTTGAAAACTTATTACTAAAATATATATAAATGTATAAGTAGTATTCATTTTCTGAATGTTGGCGTGTTGTAAAATTCTGTTTTCTTTTCATTTCATGCTGTTGTAAATAAACTGAATCTGTACAGTAGGTTTTTGTCAGACTCCCAGAAAGACAATTTTATTTTATAGCACATCCTAGACTGACAGCCAGAAACTGTTCTGCACCACCTCAGTACAAACAAAATTAGCTTCTCACAATATTTTTGCAGATGTTAAAGGTCATTAATAGAATGAAACCAGATGACTAAAGCAATACATTTGGAATGATTGGGTTTTATTTTTCTCCCCAGCTTAAAGACACAGAGTCCTCTTTTCTTGACTACTTGGCTGCATTTCAAATGTTCTCTTTTTTTCTGCCCCTATTTAATGGTTTCCAAGATCATAAAAGTGAAAGTAGTGGGGATATGTATTTCCTGGCTTATGCAACCTCACTTGCATGAAAGATTTGGGATTTTTTACAGAGATGAATATAATATTAACTGTTCAAACTACACATTCCTGGAACAATTGCCCAATCTCTACATTTTGATTAAGGTCACACTTTTGTGATGATCAAAAGAAAGATGGATAGCAGATGCAAGAAGAATCATCTTCCAAATGCAACTATATTGAGGAATAAAAGGAAAATTCTCCTAAAAATGAAAACTAGTTCTACAGATTTTGAAGTGCATTGTTTAAATTTGATACAATGTTGATAATAACTGAAAATTATTTTTTTCATTCCTATAGAAGAGCTATGTCATTGTGTGATTACTTTTTGTGGCTTATCTAGATGATAATGGAGAGTCTCTTTATCTTGTAATTTTATAATTTTGCTACTACATATTCAATACTGCACCCATCAGTTTAAACTATACTGAGCTATTTAGGTGCTTCTGAAATGAAATATAAATAATAATTAATTGCTTGTCAAGCTATGCCAGTATCTTATTGCTTTTAAACTCATGGGGCAAGTTGATTATCTTGATTCCTTCCAAAGATTTTCAATACAAATAAAAAGAAAATTGCAGATCAGGCTCACCATGAAAGCTAAGATAGATGATAGATAATTCATGTATCCCTACTTTGGAACACTTTTAAAAGAGGTGTGCAAAGAGAGGAGTGTCTCAGTCTTTGCAGAAAGGGGTGTTGTCAGGACATGGGAAAAATGAAATGAAAAGAAGGTCATGTGAAGGAGTGATGTAGTGGGTTTCAATGGGAAAATGATGAGGAAAAATGTTGATGAGGTAGAGGGGACATTTAAAGGCCCAAAAATCCAGCAGAGGGAAGTGGTAGAATCTGTTCTGTTGGTACGGATGCCTTTCCTTTCCTTAATAAAGCTAAGAAAACCGTTTCTTAGGCAGAATGTAGCCTACAAGCTAAAGAAAGAGAGATCAGTGCTTTCTTATCTTGATTAATGCAAATTCTGGAAAAAGACTCCAACTCTATATTCAGGCAACAAGATAAAAGAGAAATTTTTGAGATACTGGAGAGAAGACTGAGGCTTGAAACTGAGCATGAAAGAAGTATCAAGCACAAAATTCTTTGCAAAGCTGAATGAGCAGCAAGATCATAAGCGTATTTGGAATAGGAGAAAAGGGAAAGAGCAGGCTAAGTTTTGGTGAAGTGAGGGAAGTAATTTTATTTCAATATAGTCTGTTTTAGATAGTCTTGGGATATTCAGTCTGAAAGCCTGGGGAGACAGCCAAGGAGGTTCCAGTGGATGACTAGTGACAAGGTTTGGCAAAGAGAAATAAAACAGTAATTTGACATCAGAGGACTACAGAACTAGTAGTTGAGTTCTGTTACCAGTTAGGTTAGAAAAGTGTGCTACAGAGGAAAAAAGGCCAAGAATAAAAAGCTTTGAAGAATCTTTAAAGCCTTATCTTATCAAATTAAGGTGGTTGAATGTACAAGAGGGAAAGTTAATAAGCATAGCCTAGTGAAATAGCAAAAGAAACAAAAGAAAAAGCTGTGGAAATGCCTTATTCACTTTCTGAAGAATTAATAGAACAGTGTGCCATTTGTCTGTCTAAAAATAAATAAATAGATTAAAGAAATCTTTACCCATGCCTTATTTCTGGAATCTTGGCAAATAGGTTCTGTACCTTGAAATATCATAAAAGATTTCCTACACTATTTACTATAAAATGATTGCTTTAAATTTTGTAGCACATGCCAGCACCATCCTGATGCGGATAATTTTGTTAAGAGATAATCAAATTTATTTTTTTTTTTTCCTTTTTGAATTGCTTTATTTTTCTTCAACTCTGTTAGGAGAATTGTGACTATCTTTTGTCTGACTAGATCTGGCAAACAACTAGGCTGCAACAAGGATGAATAACTGAGGTGGGTATGGGAAAATTTTTAAAGGTTAATGCAAAATATATGGAGAAGTTTTATGAGGTAGACCTTTAAATACCACTGCTCTTTAAGCAGTTATGGCATAGGTGTACTTCCAACAGAAAGCATATAATGAAATAAACCTAATGTATTAAACCAGTGGGTACCATTCCCCAGCATGTTAGAGATGGCAAGATTCAATAGCTTGTCCTGCTCTCCTCAAAGAGTGTGTGGGAAGCTGGGTGAGCTGTAAATGCAATCATACTACCACTGGTTTACAGGAAAAAAAATTATGTGGTTGGTTTCCATTCTAGCTAAACAAATTTTGATGGATGAAAACCTCAGCCAAGAGCAACTGAGTTTTGTAAGAGTATGCAAATTACAGAGATACTACCTCTAAATCACCAATACAGTCAAGCAATTGCTGAGGGTAGGATTAGAGGAAAGTCTTCTCAAAAAAGCAGGGTTTTTTTCATAAAGCCAAGTGGATTAATAATAACATAGTGAATATCATAATTTCTCTCTTCTCTTCTCTTCTCTTCTCTTCTCTTCTCTTCTCTTCTCTTCTCTTCTCTTCTCTTCTCTTTTCTTCTCTCTTCCTCTCTTGGAAAACTATTTTACTTTAGTAAGAATGCTCTCACATGTCCCTTGATCTGCTGGAGTGTTTGTCTACATAGACATCTGTGAATGATGCTTTTCTGGTAACAGTCTTAATCCTCTGCGTTATCAGAAGACACATAAACTACAGCTCTTACAGCATTTCCTTATGCAAAGCCAACCAGTGAATTTCCCAAGCATTTCCATTTATATTTGCATGCCCATTCTGCAGATCAGCTATGTTCTGGTCTCACATGCCAAGGTCACACTGACAGAGCACTTTGAGTCCTAACTTACCTGGACCCCTAAAAAACAACCTGGAAGCAGAAAGTCTACTGCATGTAATGCGAATTGTGAGGAGCAAGTTTAACAAAAAAAACCTGGCTAATATAGCTGGTTTTTCCTTACTTTAAATTTCCAGAGTGAATCACACATTCTATTAAATGAAAATAAAACTAATCTATCAGCTCTAAGAGGCATTAGCTAAACCATTCTGTTGTGGTTTCCTTTAGAAAGTCCTATTTCAATCAAGATTTCAGGTTTTTACAGTAGTTTTTCACTCAGTTGTGAATGGGAGGAATCTGTGTTAACCTTTGGTAAATGTTGACTTGTTAAGTATGAAAGTCATTTAGTTCTGTTGAAAAGGAAGCAATTTAGATATCATTCTTTGTGTGTGTGAATGGGATTCCAATAGTCAATTATGTAAAAAAGTAAATATATTTGAAAAGTATTGAAGGTAGACACGTTCCATTTAACTCATTTTAAACAATGCACAAAAGATACTGTGTACAATTTTCCTGTATATTTAGATATATATTCATACACGGTATGTACACATTTATCTTCTTTTAACATTTAGGGCTACTTAGCTAGCAAATTAATTCAACACAATGAGCTCATGCTGCAAAACACCGTGGAAATGGAGTATTTACATATGCTAATGATTTCCAATTAAGAAGCATGCAAATAATTGGGAGAAAGCAAAATTAAAACACTGAGCTAATAACCTGACAATTACAAGGAAAACTGTATTATGCAAGACTGCAAACATAATTGCACACACAAGATCTATCTGACTACAAGGGCAGCCAAATCTGTAATACAAATTACGCCCCAAATTGTCACTTACTACAGTCCTTGACAGACTTCCTGCTGTAGGACTGCAGTCTGTTTTAGTGCACGGTTTACTGCTGGTTTCCATATTACGGTCAGCGACAGAGGCAGGATAAGAATCAGGTCAGAAAATTTATCATCATGATAAGCTTTCACAGCTCCCTCTTTGGTGTAAGAAAGAAGTGCGACTGCAGATGGTTTTTTTGAGCTGTCAAACTAAGATAAGCTAAGCAGCTGCTTGGTGGTTTGTGGTGATTAAGGATTTTCCCTTTTACAGGGAAAAAAAAAAAAAAAGGCTCAAATTTCCTTCTACCAGAAAATCATAATTTCAGAACTTGGTTTTAACTCAAATTTTTATGGACTGTGGAAATTTGAAATGTTTCATTAGAAAGTCATTCTGAAAACTGAAATTCTGTTTTGAATAGTCAAAATGTTTCATTTAGCAAGGTAGAAGTCTGTTTCGATATTACCACAACATTATAATACTTTGTGGAGCCATAGTATATTGCTACCACTGTAAATGATCACTTAGCTATAAAATCTATGTTATATAAAGTGAGGAAGTCATTCTCATCTTTCCAAAAGAAAATTTTCAGTCTTATCGTAACAAAAAGCAAACCATTTAGAACAGAAAAACCCCAATACAAACCCCAGTGCCTTACGTTATGCAACAAGAATTTGGTTGTTGGCTGTATGTAATTTAGGAAGACAAAGTTTTTTCAGCTTGGACATTTCAAAGAATGAGTGCAGGGGCTTTCTTCCCTGTACTTTTCCTGCCTCATAGACCCAGTAATCTTTGTGAGCTACAACTTTGCCCTGCAAACACTGAAGCAAGGACAACTCTGCAAGAATAGAGGTACAAACTCCTCTAAGAGTCTCTGAAGGCTGATTCAAATATGAACACATTTTTGCCAGCTGTGTATTTCTTGTTCTCCAGAAATTGAGGAAACCTGGCTGTTAGCTCTAGGGATCAACCACTGTAAGAAGAGAAAGACTGACTTTTTCCAAGCACTTTTGTTGCTTTGATCTAATTTTTAAAGTTTGTGTTCACAGTGTTTCTAAGTTTTTCAGTTTTTATAGATATTTAAGATTTGATTGCTTCAATGGATAAAACTCATCTTTGTATTGCCAGACTCAAACTCTGCATTTTATCTTCTAGGAAATAATTTTTAATCTTGCAGTAAGTGCAGGTCATTTAAGAACCCTCCTTAATGGTAATACCAATGAAATAGAACAGAATTTGGTTTTAAAAATCAGTCTTCAAGGACTTTAAATGTGGTGATGATGATGACAGTGATGACTGTCACCAACATCCTTGCTGGCGGATGCATACCTTGTGTACCATTTTGCCTGTTACAAACTTCCTTCAGAAAGGGGACATTGGTTTCCATTGGGTTTTAAACTTGGCAGAACACATTATACAGCAATTCAGGCATTTTTGCACAAGTTTAGGTAGAGTTAGGGTTCTTCCCTACCAAATGACCCTTATAACCACTGTGAAGATTTCTGTAAAAGATGTACAAAAGATCAGAAAAGTAGAGGTGGCACATGCAGACTCCACTGCACTAAAATCACACAATTTCAAGGAAGATTTCTCCTTAACTATTATGTGTTAAGTGTAGAGGTGTCCTAATACTTACAACCACATCCTTAGATGAACACTTACAACCATATCCCTAACATCTCCTCTGACAGATGAAAATATTAAACTCAGTACTGGTTTATATGACTACCTCTGTCTGGCCTTAAAGTTTTTGGCATTGCTTGAAGTTGTGGTCATTGAAAACAAATCTGTCCTGAGTTAGTGATGGGCAGTCTTCAAAAGATTCAGAGTTGTCATTTATTCCTCAGTTTTTCCTTTCCTTTCTTTGCTCTTTTCCTTTCTGCAGCATACAAATAATTATTGTATCCTATTCCCAATTGTTTCTGTCACTTGTCCTTTTCTCTTGTTTTGTCTTTTCAGTGTTTTGTATCTTAAGAAGAATGTGAACGCTGCAAAGTGTGAGGCTTTTTCAAACTCCCTGTGTTTAATCACATTTAGACTTCAGCAATGTTTCTCAGCCCTGTGTGGGATTTGGCAGTGTCCTACTGTTGGTCAGTCAGGAGATGATGTCTCTGAAGACTGAGTAAAATTGCACAACTGAACAACCTCCTATTTGACCACTTTACAAGTTGAAAGAACAGGCAATATAAGCAACTGAAACCAAAACGCTTCAGCACACTGTTGTAAAGGTTGTTATCACACCACACCACTTTAAGAAAATATTGAAGAGCCATTTCCAAGCCTCACCCCCTGTAACACAACTGAGCAGAAAACAGAACAAAAAGGAAGGTGTTGCCATCCAGTGTTCAGTCTTTTCTTTCCATGTAGTGGTTTACTCATGTGGGAAAGTAGAGGAGCTTGATGTTTGACAGGCAGACAGGGGAGAAACTACATGAACCAAAGGATTTGCACCAGGTAGACCATTTGTGTGACTACAGCTGTTTGAGGAAATGTCTGTAGCCGTGCAGTAGCCTCCTGGTGCCAGCTGTGCCTCCTACAGACCAGCTGTAGGAAGTATGAGGTAGGTGTATGAGACAGAGAGGACAAACTATAAAAGGAAGATGTAGCAGATGGATGTCACTAAATGTAGCAATTTCACAGATTGGTGAGTCCAGCTAAATGTATAACCAGTTACCAGACATAGGCAATGTTACTGAAGAACACTGGACATACCATTCATTCAAATACTTTAATTTATTTTTAATATTTTCATAATTATTTTTTTCCCCACCCACTCAAAAAGAAGCTGAATGTGTCGGAGGAGAGTCAGGGCAGGCAGACTGTGTTCAGCATCCTCCACATTCCCTTATTAGTTTAGTCAGACACATTATTTCACATTATGAGAAACAGATGAGAAAATGCTAAAACATACATTATGAGAAACATCAGGAGAAGCTGCTAAGCATACATCTAAATAATGTTAAACTGGCAGCAACTCCAGCTGAGGGCCAGCTGACTCACCAGGATCTGTAAATCTAAGCTTCACAGCACTTGCACAGTTCGCCTATTCCCACTAACCATCAGACAGGATGAGTTGTAATGCTGAGTAATCATTGCATAAACCCCATGTAGGAGAGATGAAGGAGGGCAACAAATACAGGCAGCAGTACTTCAGTGAAAGGAATTGATGACAGTACCCCCATTGCCTACAGGGAATAGTTATACCTGTTCTTCATCAGAATATGCAAATTTCAGCTGCTCCAGACTCTTTGTTGGGTGAATTACATCACCTTCCCATATGCATTTTCTTTCCTTGAATTTCCTTCTCATGTTGCAGAAAGGTTAATTTAAGTTTTGTGCAAGACAATCACTTAGAATGTGTCAAATCTAATTAAGTACAGAAGAAATGAAAAAGGATATTTTTTAGGATCATCCACAGAAAATCGTCTGTGGCTCGGCAGAACTGTAGAATAAATGCTTGTGGTTGCATGACTCATCTTTGTTTAGAGCTGACCTGTGGAAGGCATTAGCAGGACTGGTATGATATTCAGCCCTGCTAATACTTTGATTATTTCAGTTAGCTTGGCTTGATGATCTGTTCTCATCAGAATGGAAAATGCAGAGTGTGTATGAGATGAGGTCACTCCCTGTCACCCAGAATGATTTTTCCACAAAAGTCTTTTCTTACACTTGGATTCAGCACCTCAAGAGTTGCCAACCTTTTGAGTATCTTTAGTTAATAAATTTTGCAAACGTTTCAAGTAGGATGGCTCAGATTTGTGTGCAATACTGCAAAAAACAAGACAAGTTGCTCCTCTTCACATAGGCGTATTCATGCCAACAGCTTGATTTCTAGGAAAACTCCATCCCTTGTAACACAGACGCATTTTGCTTTTGGAGTTACACAGAAATTAATCTGTGATGTATTTTAACTGTGTTTTGTATTTTAATTTTGCTTTAGTGATGATGTGTTCTTTTTAGATACTTTGGAAGTGTAAATAATTTTATGATAACCATTGCCAATAAAGACTAAAATGCTATGTAAGATATTACATTTTCCTTGTAAAGCATAAACTAATATAAATATGACAAATGTATAGCCTCTGGTAACAAATGTTGGGGCTTTAATAATTACTAGAGAGAGAGAGAAATCATTCTTAATAAATAATGTACACCATGCAGTACACAAGTACCCCAGCAGGATGACAATTATTTTGAATGTACATGTGGTGTGTGAAATCAGGTCTCTTCCTCTTCCAAAGCAATCAAAATTAAAAAGCAATTCAGGTTCACCTTTCTCCTGGTTTAGGCACCCTTTTTATTCATGCTTTCAGGCTGTAGCCTGGTTCTTTTAGAATACTGGTGCCACAGGTTTGAACTACGTGCAAGATGTTGCTCTCCAAGACAGGAAAAAATTTTAAGGCTGGGTTCTTGTAGCATAAAAGGAGCCTGTTTGTACCATGTTTCTTAGGCAGAGTGTCCTCTCAATAAGTCTTTCCCATCATGCTCAGATTTCTGAACTTTGGTATCTCTCCATGAATAGATGAAGTTTATTATTTTCCTTACTTCATTAAGGCTCATGAATACAGTATGGACTGTCATGTCCTGCTGTGTGTCTAAAACATATTGTGTACCAAATTACAGGTGTCTGCTGTTTCGCTGTTATATTTTTTTGAAATTTTGCCAGGTTAATATAGAAGGTAGAACTAGACTGCTACTTTCCCCCCAACTACTTCCCCAGAAAGTTTTCCTTTACATTTTAAATGGGTTTTGCACCAGCCATTCTTGAATCTCTTCTGCACTGATTTTCCATTAGACCTGCTAATGAGAAAACACTGACACAAATGCAATTAAAACAATTCTGAAATTTCCACATGCAAATATTTGCACCAAATTTGGCTGTGCATAATAGGGAAGCAGACAATGACACATGATTTATTTAATAAGTGATGACTAGCTAACATTGACAAAATAGAGGTTATTAAACAGAGAATAATTGCAAACGACTTTCTGTGTTTGATCTGCAGTTAAACAAAATGTAGTCTCAAAATGTGGCTGGTTAATTTTGAGCAACAAATGTAGTTGATTGAGAAAAAGCCTTTTGTTTGCTTGCAGCTACTGCACAAACAGAATTGGAGGTTAAGCAGGTTAGGTAAATAATTCCTTGTGAAATATTTGCTCAGCAATAATACAGCTTCACTTTTTCCTGTTGTTGTTACCTTTAACACTGCCTCCTTTTTCTCATTCTCAGTTCTTCTAGAGAAGCAAAATTGATAGCTGCACAGGAGGAGTAGCTGACAGCTTAATGAACAATTATTAGCGACTGTGGCATATTTTCCAACAGTTTTTCACGGAGGGATGGGTGGTGTGATCCACTGCACTGTTTAAGTGGAACCTCTTTTGTCAGCACCTGCTATTAGATAGTATAATGCTCTGTAGGACTAGAGTATTCACATCTCTTTTTAGGGAATTGCAGCTGTAGGTGGGTGGAAGCAAGGCACTGCACAAGGAGAGCCTCGTTTTCTGCCTCAGATACAGGCAGGCCATGCACTCTTTGAAGGAACTATGTTTTGGGTGCATTTTGCACAGATTTTGTAAATTAGTGTTGCAGTAAATTACCTCTCTATTTGTTTAAAACCATGGGAAAGTAATGACTGTGGAATCATGCAAGATTTATAAAACAGTTGATATAAAATATAAGATAGTCTAAGCATTCATCTTAGTAATGCAAACCTGTTCTCTACTTACGAATGGTCAAAGCATCAGAGGAAAGTGGAGATTCTTCTCATTTACTGAGCCACATTTACTGAGTCGTTGGCAAGGGTTTGCTGTTAAGGGCTGGGAAGCACAGCTCTATTTTTTCAGTCAGCTCAGGCAGTTAGAATGGGCTTCAAGGTTACTTGTGAGTATTATTACCCAAATTGTAAACTAGAAGGGCAGAAACTGCTTATTCTTGTATAGACCCATCTATTTATCTCTCTATTGAATAGCTCAATTTGCAATATTGTCCTGGTTTGAGTGGCACTAATGGAAGCTATGTGGTCTCAGGATTGTAGCCTGTTAGCCTACAAAATTACTATAGATTCACATTTATCTCGGTCAGGCTAATTTTGTGGTTGTTACTAAGACCCTTAAGATAACACAAAAACAATATTGTACATAACCGTGTGCACGGTCCAGGTGAAACTTTCATAACAAACTTTTCTAATAAATTCTTAATTTGAGGCAAGGGCAATATCTCTGGAAAGTTTAAATCTATGGATTTTTTGCCTTACTTTACAGTGCTCAGTTTGTACTCAGAAGGTACTCAACAGAAGAAATAAAGGAGGAGATCTGCATTGGTTTTGGCAAGGTAGATTGTGATGGTCACAAATACGCTATGGAGTTATTAATGTACCATCAAGGGCAATCAGATCTCCAGATATGATTTTCAGAATGAATAGCACAGGAATATTTGGTACAAGTACCTGCTCAGCAACATATTCAACTGCATCAAAGAAAATCACATCAGTATTGATCACCTTACCTCTAGTGAGCTTTAGTCAAAGGAAACAATATTGTCTATAATTATAATGATAATAATTCTTGTAATAATATTTTAAAGGAAATTCTAGCTATTTTATAAATTATCTTTCTAAGCCAAATGTTTATGCTTGGAGGTAAAGAGCAATTTTAATACATTATTTCTTAAATAAAATCTCTAGGAAGCATGCTTCCAATGAAATATATTATTTGCTCCTCTGGTAAGAGAACTGCACTGCACTTTTCTTGGATCAGGAATAAAATCAAAATAAACACAATGCATGTATGTCACAAGAAATGTCATTCTGCCAAAATATAAGTTAATATTTCAGCATCACAGTGATCAAGTTGTCAGTTTGTATGAAATAGTGCTTAATATAAAAGGCAATGTTTGGAAACAACAGTGTACCAATTATAAAAGACAGAAACAGAGTCCTGTCACTTCATGATTTGAAATATTAATGCGTTAACTCAAATACACAAAGAAACGCTAGCCAGTGCAGTAACAATTAACACTCAAAATATGGATAGCACTTAAGAAATAAAATGTTACACTGTACCATGTTTTGTCAAGATTGATATGTGCAAAGTAATTGACAACAGTCAGTCAGAAGAGATGTGTCATTTGTATAGCCAAAGAGAATACCAGGACATTTTTACTGGCAGAGTGTTTTTGTTGCACAAACCAAAGATTTCTTAAACTAATTATATTCTTTTAAATGTCGTCTGTATTGAAACATGAGTGTTTAGAATAATTTTATTTTTGAGTGAGCAGAAGAAAAATGTGAGGTGTGCTTTAACTAGGAGTCATAAGCATTTCGTGCTAACAGGGGAAAAGCTAAAAATATCACTTAAACACTTGTAATCCTAATTCATGGTGCGGTCTGTTTCTCAACTTTCTGATGTTATTTACTTTAATTCCAATAATATATTCTATATTCAGAAAAAAAATCAGAATGGAAGCTTTAATTTTCTCTCATGTCAGTATTTCATTCTAACCATCTTAACTGATATTAATACTACTTAGCTTTTTTACATGTTGAGTCACTATCCTTGTAAGCCTCTTGAGAGATAGAAAATCATTCTTAATCTCATTTTATATCAAAATCTTGATTCATGGAGATGCTGAGATACTTGCTTGAGGTTACATACAAAGAACTAAATCTAGCAAAATAAGAAAAAGTTTGCACAAGTACACTGACACTGAAGTCATAGTCAGATTCAAATCTTAGGGAGTGATCAACAGGAAAATAGGAACAGTAATACCACTTAACTGAAAACTTCTTCTGAAGGGTAAAAAATAAGTATAGAAATATTTAAATTTTATTTTATTAGACTTATTTTCTTTTTTTTTGCAAGCTTTACGTGGTTCTAATGTTTTCATGTGATGGCTTGTATGGTTTTTTCTTTACTTAGAAACTTTTTGTAATTTTGTCTAAGAATTTTTTAGGAGCTGTGTGATCTACCAAAATTATTCAGTTATTTGGGGTTACAGATGATCATTTTTAGAGAAGTGCTAAAGGTCAGTCTGGATATTAATTATAAATTTTGACCTCAGTATCTCACGCGCATGTCTTTCATTATGTGCCTGCAGTTTCATAGCCTTCATAGTAGAGATGACAATCAAGGTGAAACCTGAAACATCTTTGAGAAACATACTTTATCCTCTTCTCTCTCACTACTGAGATGGTACCTTTTGGCCTCAGAACTACATAGGAGTTTCTGTGTGGTGTTCCTTGTTTATCAGTGGTGGCATTGGTGGGAAGAGATGGTCATGCACAGCCTAAGTCCATGTCCTTGCCAAAGGTGAATGCCTAAAATATCCCATCTCTCACCTTGGAAATCTTACCTGGAAACTGCCAGGCCAAGTCATTGCTTTCTTTCCTTTGTTCTCCTGTTTTGAATTCGGAAACTATGCCTTAAATGTACTCCATGCAGATGGTAAAGCCTTACAAGGTGAGATTTGTTAAGGTATTCTTGCTCCTTTTTTATATTGCTGTGGGTCAGACTAAACAATGATGGCTGGCTGCATTACCCAGAGAAATTGTTATTTGATCACTGACAGGCACTGCTGAAGTCTTATCAGAATTATAAAATGATTCCATGACAATATTACTAGGAAGAAGTAGAAACCACTGATTTATTTAGCACTTCATTGAGTTTTATCCAAGTTAGAATCAGATGTGCAATAACTCACTATAACACCACTGGAGACTTACACAAGACCTACTTTTGTACAATTGTTCTGCCAATAAATAGAATTTCTAGTTAAAATGGATGGAAATAAAATGTAAAAGTAGGTTTAAAAAATGGCTGATATTTTTCTCTTCTTGTAAGGTTTCCTAAGGTTTTTCAAAGTCTTTTGAATTCCTCTCACTCTTTCTTGATCTCTGCACCCATTGTTCAACCTCTTACTCAGCCCAGGTCCTGCCCAAAACAATAATTTCACTTTGTCTCTGAAAATGTGTGGGACCAAATGCATGTAACTGAGTCTAAATTTATTAGGGGAGCAAGCACAAAAGCCAGATGGAAATCCTGCAAGTTAATATGTAAATTGAGCTCATGGCTTTGTCCTAGACACTGAACAGCTTGTAAAAGGCTTCTTGAAGTTGCAGAGACCATAGAACCACAGCATGTTTGAGGTTGAAAGGGACTATAAAGTTCATCCACTTTCAGCTCCCCTTGCTTGGGCAAGGACACCTCCCACTAGACCAGGGTGCTCAAACTCCATCTAACCTGGCCCTGAACATTTCCAGGGATGGGACATCCACAGTTTCCCATGGCAACCAGCTCCAGTGCCTCACCACCCTCACAGAGGGACAAAGACAGACTGTTCAGAGGTCAATGCTTCTTTCTTTAAGGTAGTCAGATCTGCTTTTCTGGTCTTCATAATGGAAATAACATCTTCTGAAAAGGAAGACACAAAGTAAGGTGGCAAAGGAAGACTGCTGAAGAGGAGGACAGAAATAAGGCCGTGGTGTATTAAAAAGGTCATCAGAGCCCTTCATCCATAAAAACAGAGGAAATCTTCAGACCAGTTTCTGGTTGGCTCTGAAATTTTCAGTTTGGGTTGATCTTTTATAGGATCAGAAAGCAATCACTTACGGCTAGAGTTCCTGCTTTGAATGTGAAGTACGGTGAAGCCTTTGCTTACTCCTGAAACTTCCACAGTCTATGAAAGGGTACTCTTTCCTCCCTACCACTATGTCTTTGAGGGCAAAAAGGAGCATTGCTGCACAAGCTCAGGTGAAAACTCAAGTCTGTTAGTGGGGCAAACCTTAACAGGGCTATCAAAGAGTGGTCCCCCCATGAGGCAGGTATGGCATCCATCACAGATGGATGAGGCAGGGGGAGAGGGTCTCTGGAGCCCCTCAGTGATGTAATCATACCATTAATGAGGGAAGGCCTACACATCATTTAATTTGTACTTGTTTTCTTATTGAAGTGTATGGGCAGCTGTTTTTGCTACTTACACTGAGATGAAATTGCATTATTCTTGTGAGAAAGTGATCAACTTAATCTTTAAAAAACTTTATTTCAAAATAAAAATAGATGCCATCATTACTTTTTATTACATTTCTCATCCTTACATGTATATCATGCTTTCTATGACTGGAGAATAAAAAGCACACATCTTGTACGTAAGTGCAAAGGAAAATTACTTTGCTTTTCATATATTTCTCAGCTCAACATTTGCTTTATTCCAGCTGTGGAAAAAAGTTTTGCAGAAGACCCTCATTTAATACCGTGGCAATGAGAGGAGATGTGTTTATAACGAAATGCAAATTTACTGAAAATATATGTCAGACTAAACTGGCATCTTTCCCTTTGTGTGGCAGCAGATTTTTCCGAGAGTGAGATCTCAGCAGTATCCATGCAATAAAGTATTTGATGTGGTGCAGTATGGAAAACTATAAGTAACATTGGATCAGGCAGAGTGGAAAGATCATGAGCTATCTGAGCTAGGGAGGATGACAAGATGGAGATTCGAGTTAGGAAGGATGACAAGAGTCTGCTGATGAAAGGGAAGCATTGGCCAGAGGGAAATTATCAATGGGAGCCCCACCAGTTCAGTGTTGGGAGCAACATGACATAAAATTTCACTAATGACTTTGGCATAAAGACTAGGAGGTGGCTGATGAAATCTGCTGGCAAAGGTAAGAGGTGCTAGAAAGCATCAGGAGATCCTCAGTATTTGAATAACAGCAACAGGATAAAACTCATTAATGGGAAGTGGTAGTTTTAGCACTTCAAGAACTGAGAGCTGCGAGTCCTCATGTGGAAATGCCTGAGGGAAGGACTGAATAAATTACTTTACCAGACAATGTTTCTCAGTTGCCAAAACTGTGTAATGTAAACCAACAAATGAAATAAATAGAACAGATGCAATTGTAACATTCAGTAATAGAGGTATTTCCAATAGAAACAAAAAGCTGTGAATGATGCTGTACAAGACACTGGTGTCACCAGATCCAGCACATAATTTTTACCTTCCATTTCCCAGAAGAGGCAGTAAGAGCTAGCAGAGGTGCAGAAAACAGCTACCAGGGCAATGAGAGGAACAGATATTTTTTCTCAGAATTTAGCTATATAGGTTTTTCCTAGGAGGCTATGCTGCATTAAAAATTGTATGAAAATAATTTTTGAATTCTAAGCAAGATGAACAAAAAATTAAAGTGTTGAAAAATGGGGCAATTTATCACATTCTTTTCATCTTTTTCAGATGGAATTCACTCAGATGAAGAGTAAAAAGCATCTATAGGAAAATTGCACAGGGATTAATTTCCTTCAGCATATGCAGCCTCACTTATGCATAAGAATATGAATAAATTCTAGCATTTTTCCGAGATTTCTCCTGACTTTAGAAAAAAATTTTAATTTATAACTGGCTCTATATTCCCATCTATGGCTGCCTGAAGTGCCCTGTACTCTAATATTTAGGCACAGTTAGATAAAGGTGAAAGAAAGCATTTGGGAGAAAAAAACACCCAACAAACCCAAAGGACTGAATTTTGAAAGGTTAATTCCAAGTGCTGAGGGTGTAGTGTCCAAAATCATAGAATCTTTTTGACTGTATCTGATATTATCCTTCTTTATAGCTGACAAATGTTAACATTAAAAAAATGAAAATGCCCTCTAGTTCTCTTCCCTTAATCTTAACACTGGATGACTGCTCCACTACATTAATACTTGCTCTGACTGTTCTTTTGACTCCCTTGGTGATTTGATCCATAAATCGCTTCTCTCTGGAGCTCAACAAAAATTACATATTTATTTTTCTTCCTGGAGTTTATGTTCCTGAATTTTCAATGCTATAGTGATACAATGGTTTTACATACAATGTTTTACTCAGTGTCTTATTTCTTGCATACAAAACTTCTGCAGTGATCATATCCGATAAGGGAAATAGTGACATTTCCAAAATGTATATTAAAAATGTTTGAACATCCAATTTACAGTTTTGATATGGTTCTGAGATATTTGTTTCAAATGTGCTTTACTGACAGGACTTCTGTAAACACGCACAAATGACATATTTTCAAATCACTGGCTTTTTTGTTTTGTTTTGTTTTCTTCAGTAAACAAAAAAGAAGTACAAGGTTATGGCTCTATAATCTGGTATTAAATCAAACTACTGCATCAACCCACACAGCGTAAGAGAGCACCACTGGGAGATGTCTACCACTGATCTCCCTGCCTTGGAAGGCTTAAGATTACATAAATGCATTCTCTTTCATTTAACCTACTCAAAGCCTGTCTCTTTGAATCAAAACTCATGTTGGCCACTCCAAATTATCAAGACACAACTTATCTACAATAGACTGCTCCAAAAGATTACTGACAAATTATAAGCAATTTCAGCTGCCTGTAAATGTTTCCTGTGGATCATTTTGTCTGACCTTGAGATCAACCTTCAGCAATTCGAGTATTTGTCTTTCATATATTTCCCTAGTGGATATGAATATCAGTTGTATAAAAAATGATGGATGGTGGCAATTTCCTATTAATTGCTACTGAAAAAAAAAAATAAAATCCTACCACTTCTGATGGGTAGTACTGACCACAGAGAAAGAGGAACTGTATTTCAGCTGAATATTTTCTCTGACAATTTTTGTGTAAACAAGTCTTGAATGATGCCTTTGAATAGTTGTGAAAATGTGTCATTGGCAATTGTCTGAGAATTACAAACAGAGTGAGGAAAAGATGAAATCACCTATTCAACAGAAGCAACTGTCACAAACAAGGAAGAAAATATGCTATCTCTTTTTCCTCTTACAGTTTTTCTACTACAGGGAATCTGAGTCTGTGACCTAAGTCTGTCAGGCTCAGTGAGTATTTTGGTTTCTGAATATTGATAGATATATCACCTTGAACATTTGTATTTATAATAATTCATTGCCCCCATTTTTATCATCTAATTGCATTTTCAGGCAATTCTAAAAACTTTAAAAGTGAAAATTTAGGAATGAATAAAAATGCAGCATTTCCACTGCAGAACAAGTGAGCCCCTTTGCTATTCAATTTCCAATAATGTTTTTTGAGTTGTCTTTATTTAAAAATGCTCACCTGGTATATGCACACTTCTTGGTACAGAGGAAATGTTCTTCTGGAATTTGATGTTGTCATGTGTGAAAGTATACTGAATTGTTTAACCTTTTCATTACATCCTATTTTCTGGAGCGGATTCATTATTTTAGGGGTTTATAACAACTAACTTTCCCAATCTATCACAGACCCAAATAAGTAGAATATTTGGCCATTAGGAGCAGTTATGACCTAAAGCATATTTTTTTAACACTCTTATGTCAGCCACAGCTTGAAAGTCCAGTTCATATTAAGAGGTTTTGTGGCCTGAAGGATGGGACATGAAGACAGCTTGAAGGAATGTGCTTCACAGTGATGGTCTCAGGGACAGTGTTTTAAGGTGTTTTGATGCTCATAGAGGTAGATAAGTACTTGATAGTATGTATAAATAAGACTGAGTTCCTGCTGGATGAGACTTTTTTTTTTTTAAATTCAGATGGGCATTTGTTTGCATTCTAGCTTTTCACTACTTTCAACTAAATTCTGATCAGTGAAAACGTGTTTTCTTCTTCCAAGCCTCTGTTTTAACCTTTCAAGCTCAGCTGCATATCTGAGAGTGAATTTGGAATCTTCTTCTCCGTCCATCACAAACAATGAAGGTTTGGCAGGCTCAGAAATGCCCCTAGGCCTAGTTTTGGAGCAGAGTGAGAACTTTTCGTAGTGCTGCTCAAGAAATAAGATATTGCCAATCATGTTTTGTCTGTGTTGTTCACTCAGATGAAACTACAAAAGTACACAGGAGCACAGCACGTTCAGCTCGTGATGTGCTTACTTAGTAACTATTACACTGAAACGTACTTTAATAGTCAAAGTAAGGAAGTCTGCTCACAGCAGTGTAATTCTTTTTTATAAGACACATTTCTTCTCTGTTAATTACTTGGAGAGAGACCTTAAAGAGCCGTCTGTGCTGCCGGATTTTAGGGTGCCACATTTCCACACAGGCATGGAAATGATGCTGAAAATGCTTTCCTCATTCACAACGAAGTCAGCAGTGAACTTATATTGTCAGGTTTTTTAAAGATTTCTCTCCATCAGTCCTCCAGCTCCTCCATTCTTCTGAACAGAGATTCTCAGGGATTGTTCTCTGCCATACAGCGTGGATATCTCCGGATTTCATATGGATCCCAGAATCCTCTTCAGCACACTCATTTCAGCACTCCCTCTTACAGTCCTTTCACAAACTGTAAACCAGAAGCAGGAATGAAAGGTCTAGGTGAGTGAGCAGAAATAAATGCTTTATAAGAGGAAAAGACACAGCAGGAATACTGTGTTGATAGCTGAAGCAGTTTGGTGTGGGAAAACACTCGGTTATGAGTGGAGAAATATGGATTTAGCCCAGATTTTGCTCAAGACACTTAGTATGTGTAGTATTAGTATGTTAGCCTTGCTTAGCTGACCTTAATTACATTATTTTTTTTTCTGTGCAATCTAAATAAGGCTTTTAATAGTTTAGTTTCAAGTAATAAAGTGCCATTCATGTGTGTAATTTATTACTAAGTACATTAATATTTATAGACAGAGCTGAAATTCTTTAGTCAACATGAGAGAATTTTCTCAGTCAAGAAAAATCATCTTTGGTCCAATTTATTTAGCAAGTGAAGAACTGTCTAATAGAAACCATTTGCATGGTTGCTGTAGGTCAAGCTAAGCTGATAAAATAATAAAATGAAGTTGAGTTTTACTGCATTCTCATCCCTTTTATAAACCTTTTGGCTCTGAAGTCTGGCATAATGTTTCAAAACAAATCCAAGTCAGAATGCAATTCTTGGAATCATAAAATGCTGTGCAACTTAGGATTATCTTAACATGCTGATTTTAAAATTCAGTGGGGAAAATTAATCTGTGAAAATTCTCTCTGCTCTGGTGGAGTTCAATTTGAGTGAATATTTTTTCATTTGCTTCGTAAAGAGTGCAACTGCTATTTTTCTATATGAGTAAGAATTTGAGAGTATGGAAATTTTCTTGCACTCTCTGTATGGGTTGTAGGGAGCAGAATGACTCCTGTGTTTATGTCATTACTTCTGTTGAAGTAAGTCAGCATTGACTAAGCAAAGTCACAGCATGAAAGGACATTTTTTTCTATGCTTTTAATGTACTCAACAGCATAGTGGAGCATGTGAAGGATTGATCAATTTAAGGAGTACAAGTGACCGTTAAGTGCACCCATAAAAGATTTCTGTACATTAATTAGATACCTGCAATTAAGTTAGAAGAAAAATGTCAACTCTTTGCAAGACATGAGAAACATTAGGGAAAGACAGCATGTGTTTCTGCATTAAAATGCCATTAAAATGATTATGACTTGAACAACATTAAAAAATTAATTTTATATATGATTCTGGAAGATGTTGAAGTCTGTTGTGTACAAAACCAGAATGAATAAATTTCCAGTGCTTGACATTATCAAAGTAGCATCTCCTATTGCTCATTCAATTGCATTCTGTATATATAGTTACTGCAATGTTCTTTTTCCAGCTTCACTTTGAGCCTATGAATTTAACAATGCTTGTTGTCAAAGATGTACTCCAAATCCCTGAGTCATAAATGCTGCAAAATGATAAGAGTTTAAAGGTTATAACTGAACGTCCAAACAGCTCATAGTTAATGGGGAGGAACAAATCACTATTAATTGGCACAGAAAGGAGGTTTCCCTTGTGTGAGAACTCATGGTTTCCACATAACTGCTGGAAGTTTGTGTAACTGTAGGGAATGACAGAAGCTTTGAAATAGTAAAGGTGAGGCTCATGCACCACCAAGTTTCTTAAGCTTCCTTTATGTGTAAATGCATTAGTAGTCTGTGTCTTTTTCTAAACATCTGGGATAAAGAGAGCTGACTCCACCCTACAGACAGAGCATGTGGTTCCAGAGCAGTGAAGGGAAGAGGGAAAATAAACCATATGGCCTAGAAAAACAAACCAGAGCTGGTTAACATTAAGAAAAAAGAAAAAAAA
>VWYP01002593.1:86498-110079 GCA_013400435.1 Pycnonotus jocosus | reverse complement strand
AAAAAAAAAAAAAAAAAAAGAGCATTGTTAAACATGTTATTCCAAATGCTGCAAAATTCATATCTGATTTAAAATAAACCCATATTTTTTTTTACCCAAGTTAAAAGACAGCTGAAAGGCTATGAGCTTGTATCCTTCCTGAAAGGGTCTTCAAGGCCACAATGTTAAGCCCACTGTATCTACAACATCTCCATGCTATAGCCTTGTTTTGGGACACCAGACCCCCTTCCAGTCCAGTGGTCTCTTGTCCACATTCTTTTGCCCTCAGAAACCACCAGATGCAGTCCAGCCCTTGGTGGCTCAGTGGACTCAGGCAAGAGATCTGGAGTCTAGAGATCATACACCTTTGCTCATTCAAATTGTGCAGCAAAGCAGCTGGGATTTGTGCAAGCCATCACCCTGGGGAAGGACTGACACTGTTCAGTGGGTGCAGGGTGCAGGGCAGTGTTTCCTCTGAGCAGACTCCTGACACATGGGAAAGCCTTTCATGGAGAGAGCACACTCTGTGGAAGTGCAGGCAGGCTGTGAATGAGGGGTTGGCTCTCTGAGGGAACTTATTGATCTTGGGGGATGCTTGTGAATGGAGATACCACGTGGCAGGGTACTTAGGATTTACGCAGATAAGGTAAGTATCCAATCAAGTAAAGGTGTGTGATAATTCATGTAGTATCTGAGAGGTACTCCAATCAACAAAGCTGTGTAGGAACCTGCACGAATATACCAGTGTGATTTTAAAATACAGAGTGAGATCTTTTTTGTGTATACAAATAAGGCCTGTAGAGTTCCCAAACTCAGATGCAATTCTTTATTAATTTATCTACGAGTTTCCTAGGAAGGAGAACGAATAGACATGATGAGCAATGGGATGAAGGGAACAGTAGCTGTTTGGATGTTGCTCAAAAAATTAAGATCATGTGCTATGGAGTTGGTAGAACTGGAAAATACCAGGTCTGTGCTGACATGCAGATGTGCAGAGGAGAATATGGAAGGATAGCTGACATTAGGAGAGCCAGGACTTGGGGGATTTTTGTGTGGAAGGCAACAAAGAGAGAGTCAGAAGGTGGAGATAGCTGGTGAAATTCAGAAAGAGGAATGCATTTTATTTTTCACTAGAATAAATCCGAAGGGAAATACTAAGAATCACGATGGACAGTGTATGATCAGATATGCTATTAGCAGAAAGGAAAAGGACTATAGAAAATAAAGAGAAAAAAGATTCAACAGAAAGGGCATATACAATTGCAAGCTTTATACAAGTATTTCTTAGAAGACATTTGACCTCAGTATGTTAAGCTAAATAAGAAATCTGAAGGAAAAGAAAATAAAAAAAAAAAAGGAAAGAAAAAGAAATGTGAGGAGTGAGACCAGTGGGTTTGGAGGACAGGGGCCATCTCCTGCAGCTCAGTCAGGGCTGTGCAGTGCTCAAGGCTGGCCCCAGGTACCACACAGAATTTGCATTAGATGGGGAGCTGTGAGCAAACCCATCATTGTTTTAGCCTTTAGCTCTTGTATCCAAGAACTGTCATGTCTTTTGAAATGTGTTTACAGCTTCTGACATGTCCTGTCATTGTTGTGGGACTTACAGTAATAGGGGTAATTCTGATCCAGGCCTTTGCTGCTAACAATAATGAAAGCCAATACATGAGCATCTTATCCAATCATCTTAATAATGCTATGGACCAAGTAGTGATTTCTAATGACTTTGTGTAACATGGGTCTGTTTCATAGCATTATTACAGCTTTTTAATTGCTATTTGAATGTGTTGTACTGATTCAGATATCAAGAAAACCTTTGATTTCTACACTGTTCACTTAGGCTTCATGCTATATTCTATTTTCCTTGACTTCCCAACATCATCAATCATTTCAATAAATGACACTGATGCAAAAGTCATTGACCAGAACTTTCAGGTAAATTGATTGAAAGGGGGAAAAAAAATGGACCAAAACAAATCTACAGACTTCCTACAAATAAAGACATCAAACTCTTCCATTTTATATGAGCTTCTGTGCTCCTTCTTTTCTTTTTAACATTTTAACATGTTGGAATGACAATATCATTTGTCAAGTTATCAAATAATATGTAAGCAAGGCCTAATACTACTTATTTAAGCTAGTTTGATTTTTCCATGGATATCTCTGCCTTTCTCAAATTCTCGATATATTTCTCAAACTGAGTGTTTACTGATCACAATAATGGATCTAAAAATAATATATGTTCTTTCCCTTGGTATAACATATCCTGACAAAGGAGATGCTTAAGCTTCTGTTCTAGGAAAGTGTCTTTCTGTAATGTTCATACACCCGCCTGTCTACAGGCCAACAGGCTTTATGATCCTTTAGAACTACAAGCTGAAGTGCAGTACTTAAACTTTATATGAAAAGCACTGAAATTGTTTTAAGTGAATACATAAAAGTAGGGGGAGGGTAACTAATCAGTATATTGTTATTTTGACACATTTGGTTGTCTTTTAGAAAATGCATTCATAATTTTCTGTTTGACGTGATCTCAGCATCCAGTAAAAAGCTGAGAATTTTTCATCCCACTGACAGGACTCCATTAATAAAACAACAATCTTTTGTGTGTAGTAATCTTTAATCTTATTTTGTCACACACTTCTCAGTAGCATTTCCACTCATTTTACAGTATAATTTATGGCACTGAAACAACTCTCTGCCCTGAAAAAGGTCAGTCTGTCAAGGTTTACTTGTCTTTGAAGAAAAGTAATAGAGCATTATTTATGAAGCAAAGAATCCACTTCAATACTTTAATCAATCAGAAAGATACTTGCATTATTGTATCTTTTGCCAAAAAATACCACGAGCAAAGGATACATCAACCTTGCATTCCCTTTTATGTCACAAAAAGCCTTTTACCTTTTATGTCTCCTTGTCCTTTTGTGTTTACTGCAGTATGAAAATAACAAGGCTGATGATGTCTGATATCTGGAAACAATTTGTAAATTGTGAGAATAGGGATTGATCTTATCTGAGGAGGAGGGATTCTCCAGACAGATTAACTAGAGCTATCCACTGTGCTCATCTCAATAAACTCATTTTTGGGTGTTTGAGTCATGTGCTGTAAATCAAAATTTCTAGAGTGAGAATTGCAAAATGTACATATTACCTCAAAGATGATAGACATGAGGTGCAACCACGTTTCGTATCCCTGGGTTTTTAGATATTATTGAAAGCACAAATTAGAACATGTGATCTGGGGAAAAAAATTGGTATTTCATTAGAGAAAACACTTTAAATTAAGCCTCTCAAATAAGAATTTAATTTGCTTTATGCTAATGAAATGCCAATGCAATATTTAACTCTTCTGCTGATGTTTAACCAGTGCATAATAAGATACATATTACCTCTTAGCTGTTAGATACTAGCAAGTGGCTTTTGTTAATTAGTCCCTATCTGTCATGAAACCTCTCTTGCAACTGGGATGACTTGCTTCTTGCCTAAATCTCTAACCATTGCAACCTGTCTCCTTCCCAGGAACAGCAAACACCCTCATCGTGTATCTCCATCAGTACTTGGTTAGTAGCTGAAGTCCTCTGCATTTTACTCTTGGTCAACTTTACTCACTGTGTCCCTGTTCTGGAGAGATGGAAACTCTCTCTCCTATATCTTTATTGCATCCTGGACAAGGCTGACAGAAACCTGAATGCTCATGGTAAGTCAAAGCAAATTAGATGTCTGTACTACATCAGTTCAGCTGGTGATCACACGATCCTTCTTAACAAGTTTGTATGCCTGAACACCTGTAAGAGAAGCAAATGTCCTAAACAGCAAGACCAGATCCAAAGGAGATGGACAATATGTGCAACATCATCCTCAAGATGTCTCGGTATTTTTATATCTTAAGATGATTAAGAGGTAAAAGTCTTTGCAGATAGGTGAGTTAATATCTCTACCAATATGCTTTCTATTGGACTAGCATTCAGACAAAAAGCACCGGTAAAGTGTTCTCCTGATGCTAATATTTCTCCTTTTTTTTAGTACTTGGTGGATAAATGGGTTCTCAAGGTGAGCAGCTGGTCCTTTCACAGTTAGTGGAAACTGCTATCATTAGATCTAACAAGCTAAATTTTGAATGGCATACTGCCAATTCATACATTTAGGTATGGTGGTTTTAAAAGTTTAGCATACTTGATAAGGCATGTTATGTCTTTGTAGGACATCTGATTTCAGACTCATTTGAAGTAAGCCATGTCTATTGGTCTGCAAATAAGAATGTACACAATGAACTTTATTGTCTGTAATGATGGTATTTAAAATTAGTACATTTTTTGGATACAAGAAAGTGGGGAATTCTGGTTGCTGTATAAGGATGAGGTTGAGCACATTAGATAAATAGTGGCATAAATGCTTGCTTGCTTGTGACCAGGTAATAGTTATGAAATAAGGATCATATGAAGTGCACTTTAAATGCCTCAAATACCTGTGTACCTGAAGCAGATCTATATTAACAGTTAGAGTCCAAGGTAAGGGAATTTGATTTTGAAGTACAGCTTCTAAAGTCAGAGTGATATGATGGTGAGTTTTAGTAGCCAAATAAAAAGGAGTCAAGAGGGTGTTAAAAGTGTGACCTACCTGAGTACGCTCTGGGACAGATAGACCACAACAATAGTTACCAGATCTCATATGAACAGCTTTGTGAATGCTTTCAAAACACCAGTCATGACTAAACAACATTGTAGTTAAGGATTAACATGTGTTAAATTGATTTGGTATCATGATGACCAAATTGATCTGTGCTTTACAAGAACAATCTCTAAAGCCCTGTGCTAATACAGAGTGTTGCACTTTGAGTGCTGGTGGCATGGAGCTGAAATGTCATAGCCAGCCCATGATCCAGTGGTCTGCTGTTCTTTTGTCACAGTTCTGTAACATTCCCTTGCAAGCCAGAATCCCCTGCAATGAATGAAAGTCTTCCAGGAACTTGAAAGACACCTGCTTTTCACATTCAAATTAAAATGGGAAAGAGAGAAGGAGACAGAGAGAATCAATTACTTTTAAAAAATCTATTATAAAACAATTTTATAAATACTTTCTTAGGTTTGCCTTCATATTTGCACATCTCTTCAAACATGCCCATTAAGATCTTGCAGAATGTGTCTCTGTGAAGTGTTACCAAACTTGAATTTTTGTTGACTATTTCCATTTATTTCCAATTCCAGACTTTTGTATTTTAAGACCTGGTCTGTAGATGTAATTCAGATCAGCACTGCATGTTAAACCATTTTCATTACAACTTTATCCTTCCTGTCCACCTCTTTTCTATTTTCTACTAGGTAGAATTTTTCTAAGTAAATCCAGACATTTCAAAAGGAGAAATTATTGCCCTCTGCAAAGATGTGTTAGATTTTTTTTGTTCTATTTTGCTTTCTGTTTAAGAAAGATATACCAGGAGCATGTGGAAAAGAATTAAAACTGTGAATGACACAAGCAAGGTCTGCATTCAGTGTGATAAAGATTGTAACAAGAAAGGGTCTGTTGGTTTATACTGTTTCCCAGTCTTGATATAATCATTGTCTCAAGAACAGATTCATATTCTGCATCATTTTCTGTTACCTTTATAGTCTTTCTTATGAGAATGAGGAATGAAAATTTTAATGCCTCATATATTCTGTGAATTACTGTAGGCGAGTATGCTGTACTACTTTGATCTTTCCTATATTCTGTGGTTTGATTGGGTCGTGATGTGAATGGAAAGCAGCACAAAACAAATCACTTTCTGAGAGAACAATTGCAATGTGAATAGGTGCAGAAAGAAAAAGGTACCAGTTCAACCTGTTCTATTATGCAGTAGATTGGGTAGAAACAGAGTTCAAATATCTGCTTTTAGAGGTACTAAATATTATCTCAATTTTTGGGTTAACCAACCTATCAATTCCTAGCAAAATTTTTGACTGAGTGTTCATAATCTGACTATAACTGTCTAGACTTGGATTCAGTATTACTTTATGAAGGTTCAGCAGTGCTGTGGCACAGAGGGAAGGGGAGGTGAAGTCATAAATGAAATGAAAAGATTAAAAAGAAAATTAAGCAGCTGAAAAATTAAACTTGTCTTAATGGCCTAAAAAAACTGCATCTTGTGTCCAGTCACAACGGGAAAATAACCAAGCAGGAGGAAAGGCAGGGGGAGGAATTGAAGCAAAGGGGATGTCCAGGTTGCCCAGGCAGAACTACTGCTATACTTTCCAGTTGCCTTTAGCATGGAAGGTTTTCCCCCACCAAGTGTTGTCCATGCCCACACCCTGCTCTCCCTTGGCTGACGCTGGAGTTGGGAATTGTGAAGGCCTGAGATGGGTAACAACACTTCCAGCAAACATCACAGGCATCCATTCTCCTTTCAATGGAGCCTTTCTCCAGTCAGCCCTGATTTTTTTTCAAGTGAATATGTGGTTTTGTTACAAACGTGCCAGGGTACACTATATAGTTAGGAAATTTTTAATACTGGGGAAGACCCACCATGAAGCATTGTTTGAAGTTTGCTTGTAGTAAGGAGCAAAACAAAAGAGAGGTAAGGAGGCAAAAATTCATGAACAATCTCGCTACTACTCACCATATTCATGTTTAGCAAGCTCCTTTTGAATAGTGGAGAAATAATACATTGCTCTGTGTTAGACACATGAAGCAAGCTTTTCCCTGTGTCTGAAATCAGTAGATGGCTGTGCCAGTTTTCAGATGTGGCACTCACAACACTTTTATGTCCATCCCCTGCCACATCCTTTTGCTTATGCTCCATATCTCTGTGTGCTCATTTCACTATTCAGTAGGATTTGCATAAGTACATTTTAAAGATATAGGTTTGGCATCTATATTATAGTATCTAAATCTGTGACATACAAAAGATAGAGCGCTGAAAAAAAATTTTAAAAGTTCTTTAAATGTTATCATCACCGCTTAGATTTTATTATACATCAACAAATGAAAACTATGGCGTGATTCAGAACATATAACTCAGCTAGACTTGATGTGCAATTATTTTACATGGTTATCTTCTAAGAATTCTCACAAACTCTGTTTACTAATCTGTGTGAAAAGGGTACAATAAAATCTAACTCTCCTTGAACAAATATAAAGCTACCACACCTCCTGTGAAACCAGTGTCATGTTTGACTTCTCTTTTCACCCATGCACATGTACTTTAATAGTGAAGAGAATGAATGCTGTATCAGACACAAAAAAGATTATTTATTTAGGATGCTGAATGCTTACAACAAATACTAGTGGCTCCAGAGTTGCAGAGTGAAAAGCAAATGTCTGTATTAAAGTGATGGATTGCAGACACCATAATATGCTACAACAAAGCCATGGGTTTGTACAACATTTCTAATATTTTTACTTTCTTTACCATGTCTGCTGTTAAAATCTTTGAATACTACAAGCTTCTCTATTCTGTCTTGCCTGTGACAAAGTTTTCTGTTTTTCAGCTTTATAATCAGGTGTGCATATTGCTATTCATGCAGAAAAATCTTTCCTCAATTACTCTTGACTAAGGCATCATGGCTTAGCAGCTCAACACATCAGATATCCACATTGTGCCCAGGTTGCTGTTACCAAATAACACAAATAAGGGCTTTTACTGTAGAATTAGGACTGCTTCCATGATGACCCTGGTCCCTGCAACATTTCTTTCAGTACAAATCAAATGATATTTGCCTGGCATTGTGTTACCTAAATACCTTGAAATGCCCACATTTCCTCCAGTTTCCTTTCAAAGACTCCCCTCTTGTTCCTTCTTCCCATCTTCTACTTTTTCCTTTCTCATGCCTTATTATGCAGTCAATTTCCCAATTACTGTTAAAGCAGCCTTTTCAAATTGTGTTTGCAAAAGCCTACAGAAATTTATATAAGAAAAAGAAAAGGATAAACTCAGCAAACTTTTTACTAAGAGTTCTTTGGCAGGATTGAAAATAGACTTCATTTTCACTTCTCTCTTTTGTTATGGTTCTGTGACCCAGAGAGATTTTGACTTTTTGTTTTACTTTTCCCATCTTGTTTCAGTGTTTCCATTTCAATTACTGACCTCAATGTTTTATTATGAGGTGATTCAGTTTTTTCCCTCTTTGTTTCATTTTACCATTGTACCTTTACTTTTTAGCTTTATTCTTACATAGTGTGAAATATTTTCCCTACTCCCTCATGCTGCCCTTCTTTTATTTACTTTATATTTAGATGAATACACATAATTTAAAATTGGTTCAGTGTACCCACTTAGAGTCATACTAGAAGTCAGTCTGTCCTCATGAGGAAAAGCTTATTAATTTGCATCTTTGAAGATGCACCTGGCTGAGGCCCCAAATCAGAGCAAAGAACATGTTTGGTGAAAACAGTATAGAAAGTGAGAGCACTTACAAAGATTCTCTGGGCGTAGCAGGTACCCCCATTGCAGTGCTGGGAGGATTTTTTTTGTACTGTTTACAAGTCAGAAATGACGCATTTAATTCACTTTCCCATTCCAAAATTAGCTCTAGCCTTTCTACACTAGAAATAGCAGCAGCACACCCAAAGGCTTTTACTTTCTCCTGGTGCCAGTTTAGCAGCAAAGTCAACATGTAGCTGTTCCAACCACAACCTGGGTTAAAACAGTGGTCCTGAAAAGCAGCTGCAGGAAGCTGGGTCTTGTTTAGTGGACTGGCCCTAGTGGAAGCTGGTTAGGCACAATAATCTGTTAGGATTTCAGGGCCAAATCTGAGAAATGAGGGTACAGTAGACCCAGCAAGTGAAGAAGAAAAGTAGGTGTGGGTTGCAGCAGATAGTTTTGAAGAGGGAGAAGACAAATAACAAAAAGGTGAGTAATCCTCAGCTAGATAACAGAAATTTGCCTCCTTAAACCATCACAGCAGCAAGCTATGGTCTGGGTTATCCAACCATAGAACTTTACCTGGATATGGTTATTTTTGGAAAGGACACTTCTATTAGCCTGAGGCCTCAAATTGGAAAAATCTCACTGTCTTTATCTTTAAAAAACATGTCTTTTTTTTTTAATGTAAAGTCTTCTGAGGAGCCAGGTAGTGCTCCTATGGCATATCTAACTTTGACGCCACCACTACAGTTTTTCATTTCTGGAGAAAAAAAATTGTGTGTCCTGTATGAATGGTATAAATGCAGTTAGTGAAGGTTTGTGATCTGTTATCTGGAGATAGCAGAAGTATTAAAACACACGAAGGGCAATTCCAGGGCAAACATTGTAAAAAAATAACAGGAGAAAACCAGAACATTTTTAAGGGCCAAAAACAGGCTGCACCAACTCTCTCCAGGATTAAAGCTAAGTCAAAACACTTGGTAGAACCTGTTCAAAATGAACCAAAATATTGTTGCAAACATACTACAGCCAGCTGGGAGCAAAGAACGCTGAGGCAGCGAAGTCCAGATTCCCTCATTTTGCTAGAAACAGGGACCAGATCTCTGTGATACTATGGGAAGTTTAACATGGCCTGATAACTGGAGGAACAAAAGAGCAGAGCTGTCTCTGTTTTTTTTCCAGTACTGAACAGAACTCATTCAGTACTAGATTCTGGATCCTAGTGCTGCATTGGGTTGCAGTGCAACAATGATGTCTGTGAGTTAAAAAGAGCATTAGGTGATGGAAAATTGGAGAGAGGTGGGGTAGCAAGCAGGGGAATTTCACAACTGTTGGCAGCTCTTGCCAACATGACCGGTGCTATGCAAGACCAAGGGCCACTAATCCTGTTTGTCTTTCCTCTGAGGTACACAGGAAACAACGGAATGTTTGTGGGTGCCCTGTGAACTGCTGCAAAATATAGGAGATTACTGTCTGAGGGACAAGAGGGGGGCTCCTTCCCTCTCCACATCCAACCACCTCCTCGCCTGCTTTTCTGTGCCTCTTTATCTCACCTCTAAGGGATATACTCTGTATCACTGAGTGAAAGAGACAAATTCTGGCACCCTTCTCACTCTCACCCCTGTACTTCACTGTAAGATAAAAGGGACACCTGCCAGTTTCCATATTCTGAACTCGAAGTCAAAGAAATTTAATTCTTAATTTTCCACTAGAAGTGTCTTGCCTACACATTAATGCTGATAATTGAAAACAATTGAATTGATCAATTAGTTGATTATATGAAAAACAACTAGTAGGGGGACATATCAGTTTCATAAAAAAATCCAAAATTCTGATTCTTCATCTTTTTTGATACTGTAGCATGGTTATCTTTATGAGGTGAATATTTTATTTCCATTCTTTGTAACATATTTTTCCCAAGCATTCTGGAATCATTCATTTAACAAATATAATACAGTCATTGCATGCCACATCTAAAAATCAGCTCCTAAAGAACTTAATTTGCAAACACTTTTGCACTTCACAATTTAGTCATATAAATAGTACACTTGAAATCAATAGTACTAACCTTGTAAGCCATGTTTGAGATTAATCACCATACCAGAGCTGCTGGTTTTATCTTAAACATGTATCCTGTTCATGGTATAAGAGTGTTTGAATTAGCCTACAAGCTCCTCAGGGCAGGACACATGTCTTTGTCTACATCTGCAGTGTGTGAACAGACAGTTGGCTCCTGATAAATAATACAACACAATTACCTAACTATAGGATGCAGAAATTTGCAAGGAAATGAAATTTCAGGTTGCCTGTAGACAAATGCTCAGAAAACACATTTCAAATAATAAAAGGTGGAAGACGAGGGAAACAAAAACCTTATGAAATCCTGAGGTAGGAGGTTCAAGGATGGGCATTGTCAAAGTAATTCCATTTAGTTAGCATGGCATTAAAATGAGCTGTGCAGATTTGTAGGGATTAATAGCAAAGAAATGGAAACATAATTTTTTAAAAAACTTTTTCTTTTTTAAATTTATAAAACGAGATTAAAACTTTTCAGATTTGTACCATTCCTTTCTCCTAGAGATAAGAAGTCTGCTTTACTGGCTGTCTGTAATCAAGATGATGTGACCTTTACTGGATTAATATCTCCCTCTTTTTCGTAACTAATCTTCAGTAATAGCAAAGGAAGATATTTTGGGGTATTAAAAAAAACACTCTGAGGGTTTGGAACTGGTCATAAGAAAGAGTAAAATCATTATTGCAGGATATATAGAGGTGTTAACATCTTAAACACAAATTCATAATCATGGCATATGAAGAGCTTTTTTTTTTCTCCTAGCGATATGGTTTTAACTTTATTACTTTTTAGCTAAACAAACTATGATACACTGCTGTAAAATTTACACAGGAACCTGCTAAAAAAATCCATGCACCAAAGCCAGCTCATAGGCGTATAAGCAATATCTCTCCAAATCAGCTAGCTGCCCCTCATATCCCAAGAAAGGATTCATCCTGAGAGAATAGAACAAATTTCAGATGGTACTGACTTTCAGTATTTTCTCTGTGGAAAACAACCATGTAGCTGTTGGAAATTAAAAGATGCCCTCCTGGTTAAAATACAGAGCAGCCTCTTTATCCCAGACGTGCCTCTTTCTCACCCATCTTTGCTCATTTTTTGACTTTATGGAGTTCTCTCTATAAAAGTAGTCACTGTTTTTATCTTTTGACTAGATTCCGTAGAAATCTTCTGCTCAGAGAGCTTTTTTCTCCTATAAACACCTATGTACGATGTCACAGGTCTGGAATTAAGGTAGAATTCCCTTTCATTTTATCCTGCCAATTTTCCTACTTTTAAAGGTTTGCTATTTTCCCTATCAGAATCCTCAGGGTCATTAAGGGTTTGGCTTGGATGGATTCTATCTATCTGGCTATCATCTGCACTTCTCTTCAGACAGTAAAATCAACACAGTTTCTTTTGATAAGGTCAGAATTAGACAGCTCCTATGCAACTGCTTTGGTACCTACTTCCAAAGAGACCAAAGAGTGGCCTACAAACAGGGACAGTGAGAAGATGCGCAACCCAAATCATCAATTAAAATGGAAAAATGGTGTCACAATTAGCGTAATAACCAGAATCTGCCAGAACCATGACAACTACCAGCACAGATATGCAACACAACTAGCCAGTGTGAAATCAATGCAAGAAGACAGCCTAACTTGCACTAAGCATCAACACATCCATGGCTTCCTAGGCAGCTTCAACCAGCAGAAGTTTACCCTCAAAGCTCTGGAGAGCCCACCTTGTCTTAGAGGCAAGAAGAAAATGAATTTTTGCAAGGAAGTGGTGAGTCATGGCATTTTCTTAGATTTGTTCATAGATTCATAGTGTGCGAGGTCAGAAGGGACTATTAGATAGTCTAGTCTGACCTCCTCTCCTAAATCATAGGCCATTAAGTTTCATTCAGCTTTCTGCATATCAAGCTAAACAATTCTGTGTTTCACAAAGACACCTTTCTTGTTCAAGTTTGGGGTATTATTTGCAGACGTGCAGAGACAGAAAAGCCACAATTCCTCCAAAGGTTTGGTTCTAACAATTTATAATGTTCTTTCAGGAGCATTTGTGCTTTAATTAGAATTTTGCTTGCCTTATGCTTTGAGGCCTTTTGTTTTGTTATGCCTTTCTCTGTTAGATTAAATTACCTCCTAATATCTACTATTTTCTACACAGTACTAAGGTCTGTGATCAAGAACTTTGAACTTTCTCTTTATTGAAGTGAATAAAGCAGACTCTAAATGTCTCACTGTGAGGTATCTTCTCAGGACCTATAACATTTTTGTATTCCAGTCTTCCCTTTCCAATTTCAGTAATTTTATGAAGTGTGGAATTAAGGATTAGTTTCCCATTAACCTCAGTGGAACTGTACACTAGGCTGTCACCTGCCTATTTTTAATTACTTTTCCCATTATTTATCCCCAGTCATAAACAGCCCTTTCTTCCAACATAACTCTATAAGCTCATATGAAACCGTGTATCCACCATATTTTAACAGCTTTACAGTATATGTACCTGTTCTATGCTTCACACTCTAAATTTGGGTTTTGTCTCTGAATGTGCAATTTTGCTCTTAGATGTATTAAAACAACAACATTTGGGAAAAATTCTCCCTCATCCAGTCTGTCTGCGAGCCTAGATCTCATCTAAACAACATGTTCTAGGAGAAAAAGCAAAATTATGGTGGTTAAAAAATAACAGAAGATTACATGTCAACTGCTGCATGTAATAAATATTATCAATATAGTCACAAAACAAAGTTGTATTAAATTTATAAATTAGAATCACAGTATCATAGAATGGATTGGCTTGGAAGAGGCCCTAAAGATCATCTAGTTCCAACCCCCCTGCAATGGTCAAGTATACCTTTCACTAGACCTGGTGGCTCAAAGCCCCATCCAACCTGGGCTTCAACATTGCAAGGACTGATATATCCACAACTTCTCTGGGCAGCCTGTTCCAGTGCCTCAGCTTCACCATCCTCAGATTGAAGCATTTCTTTCTAACTTCTAACCTAAACCAACTCTCTTTCTATTTGTACCCCCTTGGCTTAACACCACAGTTCCTGGAGAAGAGTCCCTCTCTGGCTTCCCTGTAGATCCCCTTCAGATACTGGAAGGCTGCTATGAGGTCTCCAAGCAACCTTCTCTTCTCCAGGCTGAACAGCCCAAATTTTCTCAGCTTGTCTGCATAGGGAAGGCAATGACAGCCCCCTTATGAACTCTGTGATCCTCCTCTGGACACAATCTATGAGGTTCAAACCTTTCTTGTGTTGGGCTCCAGAGCTCAGTGCAGTACTCAAGGTAAGGTCTCACCAGAGTGTAATAGGGGTGGGAAAAATCACCTGCCTTGACCTGCTGGCCATGCTCCTTGAGATGCAGCACAGGATATGGTTGTCCTTCCGTCCTATGGGTGCAGGCTGCCAGCTCATATTGAGTTTTTTGCCAACAAATTATACTCATATAGAAAAACACAACTGTGTTGCGTTTGTGTGGAAAGGTTTTGGTAGCAAGGGTGTCTGGAGGGGTGGTTTCCATGAGAAGCTGTCACAAGCTTCCCTCATGTCTGGCAGAGCCAATGCCAGCCAGCTCCTAGATGGGCTGAGCTCATCAGTGGTGGCAGTAGTGCCTCAGAGGCAATGGATTTAAGGATGGGGGGAAGAAACTGCTGTGCAACATCAGTCATGAGACAGTACTGAGAATATGTGAGAGAAACTCCTCTGCAAATCTCCAGGAGGGTGAAGAAGGGGTAGGAGATGCTCCAGGTGCTGTAGTGGAGATTCCCCTGCAGCGGTGCAACCCATGGTAGGAGGCTGTGCCCCTGCAGCCCCTGTGGAGGTCCACGGTGGAGAGAGATCCACCTGCAGCTCATGAAGCTGCTTGGGAAGGTCCCCATGGCAGAACAGGAGGATGTGCTTGAAGGAGGTTGTGACCCAGAGGAGAACTCATATTAGAGCAAGCTGCTGGCAGGGTCTGTGCACCTGTGGAGTGAGGAGCCTGTGCTGTTGCAGGTTCCTGGGGAGGAACTCGTGGGAAACTCATGCTGGAGCAATCCATTCCTGATGGATTGCACCCCATGGAAGGGGCAACACTGCAGCAGATCCTGAAGAGCTGTAGTCCATGCAAAACACCATGGAGAGGTTTGTGGAGGATTGTCTCCTGTGGGAAGGATTGTGTGTTGGGTCAGGGGCAAAGAGTGAGGAGAAAAACGCAGCAGAAACAATCTGTGAATGACCACAGCCCCATTCTCCATACTCCTGTGCTGCTGCAGGGACCATGTATGAGTGAAGCCAAGCTCTGGAAAATGGAAAGGGTTCAATTAATTCACCTAAGTTGAGTCTGTTTTGACCGATGACAGTAGTTGGTGACTGACTTCTCCCTGTTCTTATCTCAACACACTAATCTTTGGTTATATTTTCTCTCCTCTGTCCAGCAGGGGAGAGGAATGATGAAGCAGCTTTTGTGGGCACCTGGAGTCCAGCCGGGGTCAACTTACCCCAACAACCTCATACTGGAACAAACACAAAAGTGGTAACATCTAAGTGGACTTTCAAATACTTGCAGATTACTGGGGGCTTGGCTGAAGTTCATCTGACCCATGCAGTGTTGGTTTCCTCTTTCTGAAAGCTCTAGCCTCAAAAGGTAGCAACTAAATATCATACCATGGTGTGTATATATATCAGGATGTACCTGGGAAGCATGGTGAGTCCAGGAGCTTGAAAACATGGTCAGATCCTCGTTTTTGGATATAGAATCATAGAGTCGTGGAATGATTTGGGTTGGAAGGGGTTTTAAAGGTCCTCTAGTTTTCCAACCTCCCTCTAAACACTTACAATGCTGTCCAAAAACCCAGTACCTATCTGCTAGCCATGCCCTCCACTGCCTTCCCATGTCTGAGATTGCTCCTTCCATAAGTATTGTTTTAATTAGCCATTCACAGTTATTCACCAAGGTTAAATCCTCATGGTGTGGGCCTGGTTTGCTAGTCAACTTCATTTCTAGCTCAATTCATTCCTTTGAGAAATCTTCAGTACAGATCAAATTTATATCATCTTTGTATCATCATTCTCGCTGATACACACGAGGCTGCTAATTTTGCAAACAGCATCATTTTGAGATTGTGATGCACTTAGATAATTCTAAGAACTCGTAGAAGTTCTAGAAAAGAAAGTCAGCCCTGAGACAGCTTGAAAATAAAAGAGATTTTCAGGAACACAGTGAATTTTTTTCATTTATGGAATTTTTAGATGAAGTATTCAAATGCCCACATGAGGGACAACATTCTCTCCTTTCCCCTCAATACATCACTAATGTGTCACTTTCTGATTTCCTCATTCTTTTCCTAAATACTTGGCATTTATCTCATACTTTCTTCCTTAGGGGAGTGTCTGTTGTCATCTGCTCCATCTTTTCAGCTAAAGACATCCTGTTCATTCAGATTCTCCTATTTTCCTTATGCAATGAAACATGTTACTCTCCTGCCTCTAAACATTGCACTTGCTTGTTTGTTTGTTTGTACATACTTAAAAATGTCTGAGGATAAAGAATGATATTCTGTCTCTATTTCAGGGAAATTATAACTCTTTCAAACTGCAAGCTGATTCTACAACACATATGATTTTCACCACCTTTTTACTTTTAAAAACATCCTTATTTTTAGTATTACATTTTTAGTTTTACATTTTTTAGCATTTCTTTCCATTTTAGAATCAAATCAGAAATTGACAAATGTGAATCACTTATGCACATGAGAAGCTTTTAGAATCTCATTTGAACTTTTTCCTGAGTGAAATTGCTCAATGTTTCATTGTGTCCTCAGCAGTCAAATCAAATTATCTGGCTAAACTGTCAAAATCTGAAACAAAGGAAAAGATAAACACTGTCTTACAAGTGTGTCTTGAAGCATGGGTACTCAGCTGGTTCTGAGGTACTAAAAAAGAGAACTATGTTCTAAGGATAGCCATAGTTTTAAACTAATGTCCAGCAGGACTGTCAAAAGGTAATAGAGACAAAGAACAGAATGAACAGAACACCCCCTTACCTTTCACTGCCCAAGGTTTCTTCCAGTTTAGATCCCTTGCAGCCAATTCATAGCTCAGCATTTGGAGCCAGCACTGAATTTGGCCCTGACCTCAACTGGAATGACTGCTGAGCAGAGACCACCTCTCCAAACCCTGATGTTTGTGCTCCTGCTCTCACTTCAAATTGGTTTCTGGGCAGCATAGAAACTGTGCTGTACTGCCCTCAGCAGTGGGTTTTACAGAGAGCTCAGCCTTTGGAGGCAAAGACAGTCACTGACTTGGAAATAGGCTGGGTGGTTTGTCAGGTGTGGAAGGGTGTCAGCTCTTTGTGAGGATTTTCAGGTGCATTGATGCCATGGTAATGACATTGTTCCACATGTGTTTAGAACTCAGGATAAGGCCTTGAAATGAAAGCAAAATCAACTGCCTCATACATGTGTCAAGGGGATCTAAACATCCAACAAGATACAGGCACAAAATAAGCTTTAAATAATGCAAAAGCCACTAGAATTCAGGGTTGTGTGGAATGAAATGGAAGAAAAGGTGTTAAACCTTGTTTTGGTACCTTTCTTTCCAGTTTGTCTACTGCTAAACTTTCACCAGTGAGATGACTTTCTTAGAGCCCTTTGTATATTGTAATAAACTGTTTCTGCCTTTATCTGACTGCTAGAGCTCAGATAGGAAAGAGATTGCCCAATAAATGCATTAGACTTTGAATGTGCTGTCAACCCTCACTCCATTCTGCAGATAAATTTTATGATTTTTTTGTTTGTTTGTTTCACTGTAGCTATTGCATGTGAGATCAACCAGGTTTTGTATTTTCCCCAGCAATCACTCTAGGACTTTTGGATTGTTTTGCTTTCCTATTAGAAACAGACATAATGTCTGTCTTTGTGTTACTATTTTGGTATATTAATTTTTTCTATATCTGTAAATGTACCACCCATCTAACCCAATTACCTTTTAATTCAGGAAATTCTACTGCAGCTGAAAAAGAGAAAAATTATCCTCACACAATCAGAAAAGCATGCCTTTTTATTAAAAGAAAACAAACAGCAGGCTTATATCAAATGTAATCAGCTATACTACTAAAAATCAAAATAACTACTTTGGAATTTTAAAGGAGCTTATACTTCTGCATAAAAATGATTTAAAGTAATTTTAATAAAAATTTTTCCAGTATGGGTAGGTATAACTCTGCTTGTCAGCACATCTGTATTTTTCTTTCATCTAATAAACTAGCTAGGACAGTGCAGCAAAGGAACATTATAATATTAACAATGTTGCTGGAAAGCTCTGTGCTTTAGAATGAATTAACTTTCACTGCACTGCAGAACATACAAAGTGAAATTGGCTCAGCTCAGAATAGCAAGTTTAACCCCTTAGCAACTGCTGAGCTCTGCTTATGTCTCAATGGTGGTTTTTGAGCAGCCCTGGTATGTGATCACGGAGGTAGCTGATATATTTGGCAAGTTTGGAAAACAACTGCTTAGGAAAAATCTGAGAAAATATTTTTAGTTTATTAAAAAAAAAAGGTTAAAAAAAAAAAGAAAATAAAAAAGTGGCATCTTTTCTTGCCAGGGAATTTGCTGAGACGGTAGTCAGGTTTCAGAAATACCAGGGAGTTAGTATCGTGGGAGTAGAACTGAAACATGTGTCTTGTTATCCGAATATTCATCCACAGTGCCAGAATGAATAATCTTTTTCTATGGTTGCACCCGGGCTTTGATTTTCCTCCTCTTAAAAATTTACTAGCTAACTGCCTGAAGAAGGATTAAGTGAAAATCTGGGAGCCGATCAGTACTGTGTCCCTTCTGCACTGATCCATGCAGGAAAGTTTACTGGAAAGAGTTCACCATCCCACTGACTTCCATGGGATCTACTTCAGCAATTTTTTTTCAAGGTGAGAATACTGTACAGGGCAACTGCTTTTGTGATGTGGCCAGGAAGACATAGACTTGGATCACTTAGTGTCTTTACATGGTTCATAAGCCAGATGATAATCTTTTATTACCACCATATCAGACTACAGTCAGTTTACAGATCTAAAAGGAAAGCACTCTGCATATCAGAACGTTTTTCCTCTTAATTTAAATAAATTTTTTTAAAAAAATAAAAGACCGAAACACAAGCAAGGGTATCTTTTCAATAAATCAAATAAAATTTATTGGAAATAGTATTTTTCTTCCTGTATCATGGAAGGAATTTATTGTGTATTTGGAACGTTGAATATGCTGAGGAGTTGTCATTTTACATTATAATTATTTTTTGCATTTCCTAGTCAAAAATGTCATGTCGCCAGAATGAGATACATCAGGTGGATTATTTTTTCCTCTTCTTGCTTTACACTACTATTTTTTTTCACTTTTAAACAATTCCTATTAATTTCAAATACCACGGGAAACCTGGAGAGGGTGATACATTTAATACTGTTGAGTTATTTTTCCTCTTTAAGGTATGCTATGCTGTATTCTTGTCTTTTTAAAAAGCCTGTAGCTTTTGTATTTTCAGATACTCACAGCAGAGTAAATATGTTCTAATGTGATGCTTTTACTTGGTTGACTCACTCAAAAATGTTAAAGAATCCAGTTGTACGTATGAGCGGGGAAAGCAGAAACTCACTTGGTAAAGTGAGTTTCAAAGAAACTCTAGTGCAGTAAGTACTGAGGAGTGAAAAGAGGAAAGTCAGGTTCAGTCTTAATCCTTTTCTGCCAAAACTTCCAGTTGGACATTTCCTACTGTATTTTTCTTCAGCCAGCTTGCAGCCTTACTATACTTACAAAAATTCAAACTTCTAATGCTCCATGGATTTTACATCTCCACAGTTTCTCACACATCCAAAGAAAACAATCTCTCTGCTCTGATTTCCTACCAAGGGCCCAATTAAGGGACCACTAACCCCACTATACTTTTCAAGAAAGCTCTCAATCCCTCTTTGCTGACAATTTCTATTTCACCTTTTCATGCTAAACACTTTGCTGAAACAATTCCTTGGATACCTTACTTGATTAATTTGATTACTAGTTTTAAGATCTATTCTCCATTACTTGCGTAGATCTAATTGCAACTCTATTTTGTTCCTTGCCATATCCAAATGGCACACTGCAAAAAAGGTTAAAATGTAAAAGGGATCAGCTCCACTCCCTGGTGGATATGTTCTGCTTTTAACAGCTTGTGAGAAGTGTCTGTGGTATACATGTACAAGTACATGTGCATGTACATATACACACATACACATGAAAGCTACAGAATATATGAGTGCTTATCATACAAAAATAGAAGTAAGAATTATTTAATATTTCTAGATTACATATCTCACCCAAAAATCTCATTGGGTCCATAAAAATTTATTCTGCTCAATTTTATTTGTAAAATATATGTAATTGTTTCCATCCTCATGCTTTTTTATTCTCTTCTCTACTCACTTCATTTGCTTTTCCTGTCTTTCTTTATGTCGTGTGAAAGAAATGGATTTTCTCTGAAAGTAGCACAAATTCTCCTTTATGCTTATATCAATGTGCCCTCAAGAAAAGCTCCTTACTTATTTCAGTCATGTAAACCAAATATTGGAAATTTATTCTACATTTAGAGTGTGTTAAATGCTGTAGATGTCTTCCCAGAAGACTTTAAGCACATGTGGACTTCTGAAGAAAATACTGAGTTTTATTTTCTCAGGAAAATGCTGAGATGAAAGAATGATCTCTCTTCATAGCTTCTGGAATAGTCTTAAACAGAACAGTTGCTAATGTCATAGCTGAAAACTGATGTAAGAATTATATCAACATTGTATCTTTATTGCAGCATTACCATAGAGAGACACTAATATAGTCACATTTTAAAAAGAGTTGTTGAAAATACTTTGAGTGTACTGTCTCCAACAACTATCTGTTATCACTATGGTTGCAACAACAAATATTCGTGATTGGAATGAACTTCACAAGAATGGAAGAATTAAGAGGAATGAAAAAGCTTACTGCATGCATTAGGATAGGACTTGAACAATTCAAGGAATGATGAAGCAGATGGGATCAGCTCTGATCTTCCTGAGGCTCTGTGATCCAGGTCCTCATTATGTGAGGGTATGTTCCTAGTCTGCTGTGTACTTTCTTACGATACAGCAGTACATTTTGCAAGTTTAAATTTGCTTTTGAGGCATAATCTCCATAACTCAGAATTCAGCACATTAAAAAATTTTTGCTAATGATCTTGGAGTTCATGTTGGCCTCTATAAGGCACAAATAGCATGACTATACACAGCAGCATGATGGTTAATAACAATTATTGGGGTTTTTAATCTCACTACTGCAATTTTGTAGTATTTGCTTATTTGTTTTACATCTGAAACTCTCATTACCTTACAGCACAAGACTGTGATATCAGAAAAGAAAGCCCAGAATTTTTTGGTCTTAATAATGAATTAATTTAAAAAGTGATTGTAGATTTTCATCTGTCCCTGGTATCTCAAATTTTCTTCTCATCCCATTTTCTTATCGTATGCCCTGTTTTGCAGCTTAATGCTATTTAACTTTGTTCCTAGGAAACTCAAATGTGCCAGTGGACAACAGACTTGAGTCAGTCATAGAGTCAGTATTGCATTTGACAAACACTGCAATAGCTGTTCTAAATACAATGTATCCTCAAAGAATAACCCTCAACAATGAAGACTTAATTAATACACCAGAATGTAGTCAATTGGATGTCAGATGACAGGATTATCTTGTTTTTCACCAGATACCTGTCAGTAACTTGTACCTCTGATCCTCAGTGACTTTCTGATTTATGTGTTCTGTCTCAGAAATGTTTCTTATGCTGATGTCCTAATGATTTGTATGCTTTTTGGTGTTTACACATTGTGATAATCAGTCACTAGCATTTATATGTCTTCAAGATACAAAAAATCAATTGTTCCTTTTTTAAACCTGACTTTTCAGTGGAGTAGATGATAATTCCCATGTGGATACAAAAAAAAAATACAAATAGAACTTAATCTTTCTTAATTCTGGCTGATTTATTTCAGCTTCAGACAAAAAGCTACTGGAAAATTCATGTGGATTAAGATGGACTTTTATACTCTAGTTCCTGTATACGTTATAGGTTTCACATTCTTATCTTCTTTGGCATAATTCATGTCTGGTCAGAGTAGACCTTGTCAGACAACTATTTTTCTTAGCATGGTCTGCAGAGCCTATCTGAACACTATTTCCTAATACCTAACAATTGTATAATATGCACAGATGATTCTTATACACTGCAACTGAATTTTAAATATCCCTATTTTTTCAGCTCTTGACACTGCTTCTTTAGTCTTGCTTTATTTGTTTTATTTTTTCCCACCATCTATTAAAAAAGGAAATAATTTAATTGAATAAATTAAATCTTTTCTTATTTACTATTTCTTAATTTTGAATTCTACAAAAATAGCAGGATATGAAAACAAATAGAAAATAATTTAAACTTGAACAAAATATGTCATTTGAGAGAAGAGGAATGGAAATTGATAGCGCAATTTGTTACCCACCTAGAGCTCATCTAAATCCAGAATCAAAATTTCCAAAAATATCTGTATAGTAACGTTCATTTGGCTGTATGACTTCTTTCTTTATTTCAGTGTGAGATTCAGGGAAGAGAAACACTGGGAAAAAATGCCAAAGGGATGTGACCACTCGAAGAGCAATAAACTTTGTAGTTTGACTCATTGCCCTAAGGATGCATTGGCATATGAAAGCTCCTTCCTTGTAGGTTTGATGGCAATCTGCATTTTCATGAACTGTCAGACATGATTGCCAAAGGTGATGATATTACAGCAGTGAGATTATGACAAAAAGATGACAAAAAGATTTGATTCTGTGTTAGAAACCTTCATATGCATTGTCAGAGAATTTGAAGAATCTGATACTATAGGCAGTGAGAACAGACATAAAATTTTGAGCCTAAAAATTTCTGCTGTGTGACATTTGTTTTGTATCACCATATAAAGCCTCAGCAAAATAAACCGGAACGAGTGGACAGGATGTTATCAGACAGTAGTTTTGAATTGTAAGGCTTGTCTCTAGCTCAGAGAGCCTCTCTGTAAATATTATGTTTTAAAATGGCTACCTGAGATACTTGAAGCTTAGAACATCTCCTTCCAGTTATGCCTATCAAAGCAAATAATAAGCAAAGCTCTTGCTGTGCCACTTTTTCCATTATGCTTGTCAATGAAGAAGCAGAATAAAATTCTCAAGATGTGAGGAAAATGGAACATATTTAGTTAGAGGGATCTTGGATTCACTTATAAAGTATATATTTTCTTTGAAAATGTTAAATTGTTTGAGAGACGGGAACTGAGAATAACAGCTTTTATTTTCTAAACACCAATTACATATGAGTGAAAAATATGTATCTGTGTGACTCAAAGAATAGGTTTAATTTTTTGAAGAATCACACAGATAAGCACTTCAGGGAAAGGTACAGATGGTTGCATGTACATCCTGCAAACTCATGGCTGTTATAACAAAGGCTAAATCCTTTGACAGATATTTGGTATCTACAGCTATCTTTATGTTACTTTAGAATTCTGCAGGCATGAAGAACTCGGTTGTACATAAGGACAGAAATAGAGGCATACATTGAAAGGCATTGCAGTATTTTGTATAGTAAAATGCAAACTGTTATTTTAAATGCAATAAAATCTTTTAAGAGACACCTAAATATTCCTGTTATACTGAGAAAATATTTTTAATATGGGTCTGATCTGTACCAACATATACTGGCTGATGTGACTGTGTTTTGTTATGGTTTCTTAGTTCCCAATTCTTTTGGCAGAAATTCTGTGCCTGATTTCTGAACTTAGCTGTGCTGGCAGATATTCCTGCCTAGCTTGTTAAATCAGCTTCTGAATAACAGCTGATTTCACATTTTAAGCATCAATATGTAACCATGTAGCTGAAATCAGAATCAAGTGTCTTCAATCAAAAATGTGAAAAATAAGAAAAAGCAGTCATGCCTCCACTCTTCAGCTTCCTGGCTGTCTGCCATCTTGTAAAGATATTTCAGTCTCTGCAGCTCAAGCCTTTTTTATTCTAATTCCTCCTTGTGCAAATGCATGTTCTCATGTGTCTTTCTCTTTGCTGCAGGCATAGTGCACCTGTTTGAAAGGAGCACATAACTTTTTTTTTTTTTGATTTTTTTTTTTTTTTTTTTTTTCCTTTTCCCCCTC
>VWYP01002593.1:0-86479 GCA_013400435.1 Pycnonotus jocosus | reverse complement strand
GCTCTTTTGGCAGGAATCTGTCTCCAACAGCTGAGAAGGCAGAACAGCTAAAGCCCTTTTCCTACTTACAAGACCTACCTACCTTCAATGCTTTGAAGAGCTGTGTGACACTACTGGAACTTGCTTCCCTTGAATTCTTGCACTGGGACAGAAATTTATACAGTAGTGGAGCTTCCCAATTGTTTAATGACAGGGTCACATTTCTGAGGGACATTTAAGGGCATGGGTAATCTTTTTCTGGTCTGCTGCTTAACTTTTCAATGTTGTCAACACTCTTTATAAAAATACGATTCCATTCCATATTGCAGAATTTGATATACTCATTTCTCTTTTTCAGAGCTCAAACCCATATGGCATGTGCTTCCTGCTGAGACCTCCACTCCAGGCATCTCTTCAGCAAAGCAACCAAGACTCAAAGAGAAATATATAACGTGTTCTTTGCCCCTTGTGCTCACATACCTAAGCTCTGTTCTCTAACTCAGAGGCCCAGAGAATCCTCTGATGATGATCAGGAAATCCTACCTCCAGCTCAACCTGGAAGTTGAAGAATTTCTCATTCTGGTAGCCACAGGAATGAATCACTCCTCCATACTAGATGTCTAATACCAGTACTTCTCTCTAAACTTATAAAGCTCCACTTGATAAATGTCAAGTCACAGTGTTTCTACCTTCTGTGCCACCAGCAATAAAGTGGGTGAAGTTTGGGTGCAGTTTGCAATCCTGCAGATGATGCACAAGGCAGAGAGTCCTGCTCAGTGTCCCACTGTTCTTTTATGCCAAAATGTAGGAAAAACTTATTTCAGCCAATAAAGAAGATGTGGTTTTGAGTACACACAGGAAATGGTTCTTTTGAATGAGAGGGTATTATTTAATTTGGTCACTCCCAGCATACACTTGCAAACTGAATAAAGACAAGCTAGGTAGCAATCATAGCATTCTGTCAAATGCATTCGTGGAGAGAAGGAAAAATAGAAGTTACACTCATGATCTTTTCTGAAATGACACAAGTTGCTTTCACTCCTCTCCTGTTTGATGTCTCTCTTTTTGTTATTGTCCCTGTCTATGCTTTATATTATGTTTCTACATTAGCTTTATGTTTTTCACTGTATCCTATTGTATTTTAGCCCATGCAAAATGAATTTCAGGATGATGCCCCCAGAAAAGATTTACAAAGCTGCCTCTGTGAGAGATGGCTGCTTCCAGATGTGAGTATAGTGCTAGTGCAGAAACCTATTTTTTTTAAGTTTTAGAAACATGTGGTTTACATTTTGGTAAATTCTACATGTCAGTTCAAAAGACGTGATACATTTTATATTTCTGTTCTTCAATAAAAGTCATTGTCCTCACCTATCTCCAGCCCAAGGGCAAGTGAAAATGCTCTGACTATACTGGGATTTGTTCAGCTCTTCTTAAATCTGCAGCACACCAAAGGGCTATATACACACATGATAGAATCAAAGTCAGTCACAGTGTGATACTCTGGTAGTAAATATCCAAAAACAAGCAAACAAAAACCCCAATACATAACACCCACCAATTTAATTAAAAAAAAAAAAAAAAGGAGAAAAGATAAAAGAAAGAAAAAGAAAGAAAAAGAGGAGCCAAGACAAAAATCTACTTATGAAAAAACCAGTATGCTTTTCTAGCTAGGGTTAAATCATAACACCATGTTAAACAGGTCATTGCATCAAATGCACCTATTCAAATTAGGCATTGCCAAAGGTAATGATGCATTGGAATTAATTACAATTAGTGAGCATTCATCATGAGAGGCTTTTTAGGATAAAGATAAAACAATTTGAAAGAGCTGATTGTTTGGAAGGTGTGTTTGCAAGAGGAGAGCAGAGTGGATGTTGTCTCAGCTTCTGTTTGGTCATAGATGGAACAAAAAGGATTTATGCTTTGGATGCTGCCTCAAAGGCCTAGTTAGAAACCTCTTGTTTGCCAAGTACCCCTGCAATGGTTAGAAAGTGTTTAGAACTAGAAAAGTTATTTGGTGTTTGTTATAAACCTTTAAATTTTCTTAAAGTACTTTTTTTTTGTCTTTAGAGAAACAAATCATATTGCTTTACATTTACATGTTTATGACATGTAAGGCGAAGAGAGATAATACTTGAAAATACATTATACACGTACACAAATACCACCTCGAGCAGAAGAGCCACTCAATTTGGTGATGGATTTACTTCTCCAAAAATTAGATGAGAGATGGACAGAGAAACCTTGGGAATGCTCTCAGTTTGAAAGGTGACCATTCCTTGCTACATCTACACCCTTCTCATTGTAAGGAAGAAGGATGTAGTTATGATGAGTGCCTAGTACGAGAATCCAGTCAAGGCAGGATTTTGTAGTATATGGCACCAACTGTCCCCAGGAAATGGTGGCTGTTTTGTGTTGCTTCCATGCCAATGACCCACCTCTGTACTGGAGAGTTTTACCTGCTATAGTGATATAGGCTTTTCGTTTATTTCAACTTGTCTATACCTGCCAGGATGTCTATGCATTGCTCATGGACGAGACACTCCAAATACAAGCACGTGAATAGGTACCCCAGAGACGCTGTACCCTGAGACATGTTAAAATGGCTTTTTATAAGCATCAGGAGTAAATGTGGTGTTGCTGGGCATGTGTCTCCTCTGGCATGCCCAATCCAGTACCCCTTTGCAAGCCAAAGGTGGCAGAGAAACACTCTCAGGAAAACACATGGACCTTCCCAACCATGCCGTGCAATCAGTACCTCTGAACATTTCATATTGCACTGCATTATTTACAGGTCTCTTATCCATTCATTCAGCTGGCATTTACAGAATTTAAAAATTCAAGGTAATAGGAACATAAAGAGATAAGATACAAAGAATGAGACAGGAAGCTCTGGAAGAGACCCACAAGGATCATTAAGCCCAACTCCTGGGTGAATGATCCATACAGGGATCAAACCTACAACTATGGCATCATTAACAGCACAGTCTGACCAGCTAAGCTGGATGAAAACACCTTTGCATTTAAAGGTAAGAAAAATAGTCTTCTAAAGACTAACTTTACCTCTTGAATCCTAAAATTGGGGTGTACGCATGATAGTCAGCTGGCCAAATGTAAAATTACGTCAGCAGCTGGATTCTTACAAGGATATTTATTGTGGACACAGAAGAGAATAGAAAAGCAAATGCAAAAAATGAGTTTTGACACAGTTAGAACAAACCAATGAGGTAATGTTTTGTCATTTATATTTAGTCATGGTATTGCTGAGATGCTTCAAAATTTTCATTTTTTTCATATTTCTATCACTTAAGACAACAAATTTGTTTTTAATTTCAATTGCTTTGAGTTTTTTACTTATTTTTAATTTAAAAAGTAATGTTTTTGCAGTTTTTTACCCTTTTTCTGTTTTCTTGTTTGTGCTCTTCTGTCCTATTTTGTCATTTGTTTGTTTTATTATAAAATCATCTAGGACATGTTCTTAAGAGTTAACAGTATAAGACTACTCACCCCAGATGACAACCAAAGAAAAAAACCAGGATGGCAACTAACAAAGCTTGGTTTACTCTTTCAACTCTTTATTAAAAAAAAAATAAATAGATTCTTTACTTCAATTTTTTTTTCTATAAAAGTTATGGATTTCTGTTTTCAGACAAACGATGTTACATTTTAAATGAAGGTAAACTCTTGCAAAAACTGCTGTTTAATCGAAAATGCATCTTTCTGTCAACGAAATAGCGGAGTAGAAAATTCTCAGCCAGCTCATTTCTGTTTTCTATACATTCTCATGAGATTAAACTTCTTATTTCAAACAGAAGAGACCCAAAATCCCCAAATCATACATTTCAACATCCTATCATATGTCAGTCAATTTTTCCTTCAGTTTTCTTTCACCGCAATTGGCTTGTATGTTTCTACTTAGGCAATCAAGACTAAGAAATAGCCAGAAATTCATCATCAATCTTTATTCCAGGACAAAATAATTTTCAATGGTCTGTAATTCCTCACAGATATCTCTCTTTTTATCAGCACTTCAGGATCTCCTGAAAAGCAGCCCCTCAATATGATATCTTGTTTTCAGTGTTTATTTTTTTTCAGTAAAAAGCCCAATAAACATTCCCCAAAATAAAATGCAATATCTTTCCAGTGGGGGAAATATTTTCACAGTCTTTTTCTCAGTAATATTCTTTCATATGACTTTTTAAAAAAACTCAGTAGAAATAATGAAAAGACAATCATATTGTTTGTATATTCTTCAGACAACTGTCACCACAGAACATCATGGTATTTGACTACAGCTTTTGAATTTGTGTCTTTGTTTTTGTGTGTAGTTCTGCTAAGATTTAATAACTAAGGGGAATAGTGGTCATGTACAAAGACATCTTTATTTTTCCAATCCACTTTATATTTCTTGTTCCTCTTCTTGTCTTCACTCTGTTTGTAATATGTGCAGTTTCATTTTGTCATCATTATAGGAATGTTATACTTAAAGAAATTGTCTATTTCTTTTCTCATAGCTGTAGGTACCAATTTTTGTCTTGTGGACAAAAACACTGTGGAGTAAAAATTCTTTTCTGTTGTGGTTGCAGCAAAGTGATATTCTGTATTTTATTAATTCAGAAGTTCAATATTTAATGAGGTTTCATGATGCCACACCACCATGAAAGGTTTGTTGGCAAAACAAATGCAACAGAGGATTTAACTCTTTGCTAGCATTAATAAAGATGTAGCCTGTAACACTATGCTCTCAAAATCCCCCTTTAAAGCTATCAGACATTTTAGAAAATAATTTTCTCTAACCAGATTTCTCCTGTACTAGACACTGTCTTGCAGCCGCCAGCCTCTGACCAAATCATTAACAGCAATTGCTGAATGAGAGATCTCTCAGTTTGATTCCAGAGGTCTGTATCACCCAAGGAAAGACCGAAGCACTACAGTCAGCATAACCCCAGGATCACGAAGCCTTGTGGTAAGTTCTCTCTCATCTCACTCTGATGGGTGTACAACAGGAAAAACACCCCAGAGTAGTTATCTGACATAAGTCTATAAGTGCATGAGTAACCTTACAGCTCTTCAATTTTAAAACAAATATTTCTATGAAGCTGCATTTCCCTCAGAGCCAGGTTGTACTGGGTTGCCAGCATCCAAGAAGCATCAAGTTCACATCATAACCTTCCTCTCCATGGGGATGTTCTCCCCCTCTAGCTGGCTGTTTTCACAAACTGAGTCAGAAATTACTGAGTGTCAGCTGAGCTCTGCCAACTGAAGCCTGTTCAGCTGAGACTGACCAACAGGTTCAAAAGTTAGTATGGTGAGCTCACTCAGAATTCTGCAGGGACAGCTGCAAAATGTTACATTTAGTAATCAGCTACCCAAAGGCAAGCTGAAGAACAGCTAACTAGGTAGCAAAAGAAGAGCTATAGATTATAATTGATCACAATATCTAAATAGTGCTTTGTTATGAAAGAAAAAACAAACCCAAACAAACAAATCAACACATTAGATTGAATAAGAAATACTTCCTGTAAGACAGTCTGAAATATTTTCTCCACTTCAAGACGATTGTGGAATGTTTGAAGAAAATCCAAAGAGGACAATGAAGGATCAGTCTTTATAACACAGCCTCCAAGGACAGACTCAGCAGGTGATGCTGTCTGAATAAAAAGGGAGCCCCTAAGTGTGGACATGATGCCCAATGTCAAAAGAGTAAATACAAAGAAAGAACAGAAAAAAAAATATCAGGTCTTAGTTGGGCAGGACAGAAAGCAGTAGACTGACATTACATCAAGGAAGGTTCAGCAAAGGTAGTGTGAAATATTTTCAATACTACAAAAAATGCAGCACTGCAACGGATTGCTTGGAAAAATTGCCATTACAGAAAGTCTTTAAGAACAGAGCTAGACTTAGGTGAATGGGAATTATTTAACAAAGAGCTGACCATGCCTTGGAAAGGGAGAATGGGCTACATGAACTCTGGGGCTCCCTTGCCAGCCGTATTTTCTATTGGCTTGGTTTTCTATTGGCTAATGGATTGCTGATGCACAGACTTGCAAACAGTACAGCTGTTGAGTCTCATCTTGTTAGGAATCTGGGATAGAAATAAAAGCTGAAGCTTTCAAGAGTGTGTCATCTTCTCTCTATACTGCTTAGATCTGCTCTTTCTTTGCAGTCTGATGCCAGGCAAGTGATTAAACTCAGATTGTTTGGAGAGTTTGGTGTTGGAACTAGGGACGGTTTTAATCCAGAAACATGAATGAAACAATAAATACAGCTGGCAAACAATACAAACAGTGATTGATTCTGAATATCTTTGTGCTTTAATGTAAGGAATCTTGTTTCATAGTTGTAAAGGGAATTATTATTTGCCTCTAAAGTTTATAAATTCTCAAACATGTTGTGCTCAGAGCATATAATGGTTTGAATACAAAGAATTCAGAATCTGAATTGGGGATTTTTTGGGGGTGGTGTGGGGGGGAAGGAGGGGTGAAATGAGATTCTCTGTTGATGTTTAATTATTATTCATTATCTTGCCAGACATTCAGGTAGGAAGTAGGAATCACATAATGTAGTTCATAGGACTTTGCTACATGCCATGAACAATAGCTAGTGAACAGCAAACAGCTGAAACAATTATTTGCACAAATCCTCTAGAATGAAATGTGTGCATATTTTTGAAAATAATTAAGACAACTACAAACGTGAATAAATTTATAAGTGGTTCACAAAACCCCCAAATTATGTGCTTTTTCATCTAATTTGTCTAACTGAATAGTGAGCCAGTCCTCCTCATGACCGAATTAGTAAAAAAAATCTTTTGCTGAAGCAACATATGAAACCTTAAGTCTACATTTTGCATTTTCTATCAGCTCCATAGAACAAGAGGGAGTGCAGGCAGTACTACAGGCATATAGAAAGAAGAAAGATAATGTCTTCACCTATCATGATTTGAGTGTGACTGCTGCTTTGGTTTTCATCCTCCAATTATCAGAAGCGATCACACACAAACTAAGAGCTGATGGAACATCTTTAAGCCAGGTGCTGCCACTTATCAGCTCTAGTATCTACTTTTTGCTCCCACACTAATGAAAAATGATTTCAAAAGAAATGAAGATCCTGTTTCAATAAGATTGGGGAAAAGATGTAACCTAAAAGCTGTCTACAGACTCAGGAATAAGTGAAATGTTTTGACAGGGAAAAATATGTGTTGGCAACACTGCTCCACTCAGATTTCAAAAGTAAAATTGAAACCATACTTCTACAGGGTGCAGACGCTGACAACTGGAAGCCTGTTCTGCAGTATATAGTAGTTCAGAATATGCCAGCCAGCTCCTCCTCTCTTCTTTTTCTTTCATGTACAGGACAAATACATTTCAAGGAAAGGAACAGTCTGACTTGGTAAATTTTTGAAAACAAGCAAACAAAATCCAAATCTGACTCTGATATGACTGCGAGGGGTTCGGAAGAGATGAAGAGCATTTGCATCTAACTATATAAAACTGCAAGGAAAGTGATATTCTTCAGACATCTGTGGTCATTCCAGGCTAAATCTGGGCTGAGCCCATGACTGTGTTGTGTCAGCCTTTGTGAGGTGCAGAACTGTGCCCATGAAAGAGTCACATCCCAAAAATCCAGGCTCTGATTTTAACAAGGGTGGTTTCAAGTAAGATTGTGAAGATAGGATCTTGTCAGTTCACTAGATCAGTTTGAGCAACAGCTGAGAAAGAGTCCCCAGATTCACATGGGCAGGGAAGTACCAACACTTAAAACTAATAATGAAGCCCAGAAAACAAACATTTCAAATGATATGTGTTTTGTTCTTAGTTTGTTGGCCATGGTCACCACAATATAGCCATGCAGTACTTTTTGCAATGAATAAAAGTTTTGAAGCAGACACTGTGAATGACAATCAGCTACTTCACTGGATTCAGAAATAAATTCTAAAAGGAAGGCAAATAATCCCCTCTCAGTCTTCTGTTGTGTTCATGTGAGAAGATCTAGAGATAAAGCAAAGATTTCCTTTCTTGAAACCTATTTTGAGTAAAAACATTATATAAATCTAGAATTTTGATTTTCCTCTTTGGTTTTGGACCGATATTAGTTATTCCAATGCTTTTTTATCTTGATTTTTCTTTCATTTTTCCCCTGTAACATTATACAAGCTCATATAAGGTTAAACTCCTTAAGGAATTTGTTCTACAACCTTCCTCTAAGGTTTCCCAACTCTATATATTAACTTCCTGCTGACATCTGAAGCTTTGTTTCTCAGGGCACTTAGCAGAGGAATGAGCATATGTCTGAATCTTTTTTCAAAGAACCCATTCTGCAGATTCTGTTCCCAAAGAAGTGTATTTATAAGAGATTCTTCAGCACTTCTTGATTTGGTTTGCAACACAGATACTGTTATACTATATCTCCTGTCTACATTTTTTACTGCTGCAGCGCACAGGGCATTTATATGTGCATATGGTTCTTCCCAAAGTATGAACTTGGCATGGGAATTGGAATGATGTGGTTCCATGTGCTGGTCTAGTTAGTGATTCCCTCACAAACCCTTGGGTGATGCCCCTCTCTATCTCACATACACACAAAGCAGAGCAGAGCACCTTCTCTCTGCTCCAGTCACGTCCAGACCAGCTTTGTCCAAGAGGAGCAGGCACGGAGTGGCTCTATTTTGCCTCCAGCAAAGGAGACAAAAAGGGTCTTCTGAGAGGCAGCAGTAATCCACAGCACCTTCCTCTTCATGTGAGCCATTGTGACACCAAGAAAATCCTTTAGAATGACTCCAAAGATGAAGTGGTGCCATAGAGCAGCCCCCTGAAATGCTGAGATCAATGTGTGGATGTTGTGATGGATGTGCTTAAGAACTAAACCTGTGTGAAACTGCAGCCTAGAGGGTAAATGTGCTGCTACGTTCCCCACACTCTTTCTCTTGTTTCAATTTCTCCCATGGCTTTGTGGAATTTAGAGACATATAGGCTGCCTCACCTTTGGCCTTATGCTCTGCATTCAAATTAGGTTAATAGGGTGGATTTCAAGTGCCTTATGAGCCTTATAATCATTAACCACCAAAAAATGAAAATGAAAAGTGTGAGGGAACTGGCAGGAAAGAAGAGAAGGATGTAAAAATAAAAAGAAAATGAGAAAATGCAGAGCAGACGGAAAGCAGAGAAGAGTCAGGAAGGAATGAGAATTTTCTTCTCATTTTAAAGGTCATTTCCTCCCTCTGGCTGACTTCTGTAACAATAGTAATATATACTACCAACACCAACCCTTTAGGGGTTATTTTTTTAACATATTGAAAGGACAGGAACATTTTTGGCTGAAAATATTAAAACATTTCAGTAAAAAGCCCCCAAAAATCCTACTGAAATCATCTATCATCATGCTCATTGCAACAGTCTCTTTCACTTTCTCACACTTAACATTCAAGGCTTCTGTGGCTGAATAGGTCCCTGGATAATATGTAGGGATGTGTGAAGGATTGGTAAAAAAAATTAAAAGTAGGGATAGAGAGGAGGAAAAAAGTATAAAGAAAGGCAAGGAAGAGGGATGGAAAGGACTGGAATAGAAAAAGTGAGTAGAGATAAAGCAGAGTAAGAGATAAATGGGAAAGAACTTGGCTCTCACTCGCACTGACTCCTTTGTACAAATCTGACAGTGAAAAGTTGCTCTTATTCTTTTTTACCTCTATTCCAATAAATCTAAATTGCAGACAGACCTTTCTGATTCAGACCTACAAGGAAAGAGAAGGAAGAAAAAACAGTGTTAGAAAAAGGAAATAGGAGAAAAAAGATAACTAGGGCTAAAACAAGGAAAAAATCTGAAAAGTTTTTATGAATTTCAGACTTTTTCTTTTTGGTTATTACTTGCAGCTTTTAATAGTTTTCTAAATTTTGAAGTAATTCAATGAACATTTTGAAATTTTTCCCCAAACCGAGCTAGCGAAAAGTTTCATTGCAGTTGCTAGCTTTCAGTCATTTCAACCTTAAATATAAAAGTAAAAATGTAACTGACGGGAAGCAAGTATGACCTAAAGAAATATCATTTTAGAAAACAAAAGAAAAAGAAGAATAATGAAAAGCAAATGAGACTTTTGCATTCAAAAGACCTTAAGTATTAACAATATTGACAATACTGATGACAACCAATCGCTGAAGTCAACATTTTAATAGAGGGTGGCACCTTATGAAAAAATGAGATGTTCTACATTTCACTAGAGGAAAAATCATGAATGTTCTTTATATGAGAAAATATGAGAAATAAGGAAAATAAAATTAAAAAATGATGTTACAGTAAAAGCTATAAAAATAGCTGTATATTTTTAAGCTCTCTGGCTGAAATGAAGACAATATTTTGGATCCAAATAAACATTTTGTTTGAACCCAAATGAAATGCTTTATTTCACTTTGATGTCCTTCGTTTACTTGCAAAATAGGTCTAAATGCAAATTTAGATAAATTTTTAAGCAGAATAACATTTTAAAAGTTTTTTAAATGTCAAAGTAATCTACTTTGCATGTCTTGCAAGTCTTTTCCAGGGATATTTTTTCCTCATGTCAAATCAGCTCTGTAAATTTGACACTATTTACAAATAGTTACAGATGCTCTTGTTTTGCATTTCCTGCCTTGTAAAACAGACGACCTTTTCTGACAGGTGCTGGGTACAAAGCTAGAGACTTCTTTTGGGTTTCATTTTGTAGCCTTTTATTTCCTTTATTTTTCATCTATCTTTATTCATCAATCTACTGGAAGCATCTGGAAAACCAAAAGCTTTCCAGATTTGAGATTTTGGTTCAAGAGACCTCGCAGACCAAACCCAGTGCTTTCTTCGCTGAGTGGGCCAACACGGGCTGAGTACAGTGGCATATCCTGTTCTTGGAGGACACCAGCACTCCCTGCTCAGAGGATGTCCACATGGCCTTTTGCCCTGACTCAATGTTAGCTAGACCTAAAATGGCTGTGACAAAAGTATTCTTTGACCCAACTGAAAGAAGTGTTAGTCACTGTTTCTCTGATTTGCCTTTGGAAGTGCCCAGACCATGTCTGCTCCACACAGAGCCAAAGATAACTTGCCTGCTGAGGATCAGGTGAGCATACTCTCTTAATGCCTCTTTTGCTTAATGAGGGTGAGGGAGCAGGTACCTCTAGTAAATCAGATTTTATTTTACCCCTTAGAAAGGGAAAAACATCATGTGATGAGATAGAAACAGTAGAAGAGATGATTGTGAATGCCTTGTGATCCACAGAGATATTTGGCCTTGCTAGAAACTTGTGCTTCTCTGCGAGCTGGCTCAGCTCCACTGGTTACATCCTTATCCAACTGATGGAACTGATAAACTGTATTGATATAAATCCTTCTGCTCTTTGACTGTAGATCTCTAAGCTGTTAGCATTATCAGCATCCTCACTTTAAGTTCATGGAGACACAGCCTCTGACAGGGAAAGTGACTTGCTGATAGTCTTTTGGCACCTCTGGAATCAGAGCTTGTAAACCCCACTATAGTGGCTTAAGCACCAGTTAGTCTTTTTAGCTCTGCCAGTCTATTGTGGTGCTATTATTACCACACTCACTTAGGTCTTCTAAAGACTATTTTGTGACCTAGTGAGTGGTTTGAATGTGTTTATCAGTTTTCAGGTTTAAGGGCAATTGTTGCTTTAAAATTAACAACATATTTCAGGTTTTTAAGCAGGGTAGGCTCAAGTTTGATTTGCTACCAGCTTTATGCCAGCTTGTATTGACTTTTTAAAAATAGCTAATGATTTACTATGGAAAGAGTGGGTAGAGGATCAAATGTTCTGGGTGAATGTTTTTTAAATTGCTTGTTTTTCTCCTCCTTGTCTTTCAGTTCTTATTTTGTTAACCTCATGTTTTAAAGTAACTGTGTGTTATTTTTTCTGAAATCCGCTATGAGGTATATTCCACTCTGAATGTATACACACAGCTTTTCCTAATAGTAGTGGAAGTCATGAACATATACTGAATAATACAATGCAGTACATAAATCCTATGGGGAATACAAGTCCTGGCTAGAAGAAAAAGAAATCACAGTATTTCAAAATGCCAGTTGTAACATTGCAGTGAATTCCAGGCACATGTTTGCCAATAATGAATGGAAGAGTGGAGATACAATATTAGAAGTGTCTCCTGCAGAGTGGTATCATATATAATCATACATACTGTCAGCTTGCTTGATTATGTTCAGGATTGCAACCAGCACACTCAGAAACAAAGGAGAATTTCTTATGTCCCCTAAATTTAATTTTCATGAGAGATATATGGAGGAATTAATCGGTGATTACAGCACAGGAACAAAAGCTCCTGTATTGTGCTGTATTTGCATAATAAACACATATTTGTGGATTCCTTTTAGAAAGATAATCACACATTCAGAAAAAATCACTTCCTTAACTTAGTAAAAAAACATTTACAGTGTTAAATTTTTATTACAGCAATTCAATTAATTGCTACAGTGTTTAATTTAACGTACAGAAGCAGCACACATTACCAATTATCTTAATTTTATAAAATCCAGGATCACAATTCAGTCTTTAATCAATATATCAGAACCTTACTCCATTAGCTGTTGTTTCTAACAGGGCATCTCAATTGATTAGGCTGTAGATTTTTTATGGGTCTTGTTTTATAAATTGAACCTATTCAAGTAAACATAACATTTGGTAATAGTCTTCATAGCAACTGTCAAAATGACTTATTGTTTTTCCAGCCCTGCATTCCTTCAGAATTAATAATACCTTTGTGCCCTTTATAACACTTATTATTAAAGCCATAAAAGTTCTCCATGTTTAATGAGTGGATGTTTCATTATATGTGTGGTTTGCTTGACAGACTGAAAATTTTTCTAATCTGTTTCTCTTTTCCTCTTGATTGAAGGATTGTAAATATGCAATTAGCAGCTGGAGTAGAAGTAAAAGCAGAAAATGTCAACTGTCAAGTAGCTCCATTGAAAGACACATGATGCTTCAAGCTAAGACACAAAGACAAAAGCATCTACCAACAAGGATGAAGGTTGCAAAATCTCTGTTTAAGCATTCCATTAATCTCTTCCATGAAATAAATATAGTCAGTTCCTCCTGGAATGAGGAATCCACTATCAGAACTGCAGTTTACTTTTGTGATAAAGTTCTGTGTGGTAATGCTCTGCTCCATTGCCAGGGGACATTCTGGATCCGATCACTGTTAGAATTCATAACATATATCCCTTTACGTAGCATTTGGTGATATCACAGCAACACAATTGATTTCCCAAGAATACACATGCAAAAGGGTGCAATGCATCATTGTATACTAGAATATATTTCTCTTCTAGACTAAAACATCTAGTTCAGCTTCCAAACAGTTCACTACTTCTGTGTTCTCTGTATGAAAATCTGGATATGCCTTGACTCTTGCATGCAATGGCTGAGAGAACACTTTTGTCCAGTACTGTGGGAGAGGAACATTGAAAGGAGTCAAGAGAGACATACAGAGATATCTGTTTTTACAGACAAGCCAAGAATAACTATTTACAGCAACATGTTACACGTAAAGCCCCATAAAATCTCTAAATAATTAAAGAGACTGAATTCTCTAGATGTTCCTACTTAACCATGTCAGTTGGAGACGTTCAATGTAAGGCACAATGAACAGAATAAAGCTGTTTTTAACCTACAAAATTAAAGAATTTGGCACGACAAGCTATGCAAAGGCATGAATTCTTGACTGGACAACTGGCTTGTTAGACTGTAATATTAGACCAGCATTAATCCTCCTGCATTTTCTTAGAAGCAGCTACCATAGAAGTCCTTAGAGTTTAATACTGGGAAACATATTCAATATGTGGCTTAATAATACAAAGTTATGGCACTAGTCTGCCTAACAATAACTACAAAAGCTTTTGATGTTTTTCTGGTCAAGAGGCTAGTGATTCAATCCCTTTCCCCACCTTCTTCAATTATTTTCTTAAGATTTGAAAAAAAAGGAAATAAGTACTTCTATTATCTTACTTAGCAGATTTCCACGTTTTGCTGGTCATACATATTCAAGTTTACCTCAAGTTTTCACAGTTCTTAACATTTTAGTTTTGCCTGTCATATGCTAACTAACATACTTTATGTATTTAATCTAAAAATGGCATGCATATCCTGTCATCTGAGAGGATGACACAGAGAAATATCCCAAAAAAGCATCTGTACAATGTGAGACAGCTCTGGTACTGATCAAAACAGAAATGGGTCCACTGATGGTGTCCCCATTATGTTATAAGATAAAATTTATTCCTGCAAATCCCACTGATGTTTCTTTGGTGATTCAGCAGTTTCAGACAGGTAGGACAGGTGGAACTGCTGAGCAGTCTCATGTGCCAGTCTCCCATGGGATGGGGCTCCAGCCTGCCTGAGGCACATCCCCATGAAGCATAAGCACGCTGCTGTGGGTCTGTACAGCAGCTCTGCTCTGCTCCCAGGGTGCTCCACTGCCTTGATCACAGCTTCTGACAGAGCTCCATGGTAATAGATACGTTGGCTTACAGGCTGCTGCTTTTGGAGCATAGCTGATACAACAAAGAATGACTTTACAAAAGGATAAAAAAAAAATAAGAGCAAAATCCAGAGCAATGAAAAGTTTCTTGACCTATGTAAAATTTAAAATACCTACCAGAAAGTGTCTTACTTTTCTCACAAAAGTGTCTTACTTTTGTCACATCTTACTCAAACTCTGAGTATCAGGGACCTGTACTAGTTTGATGTACTAGTTAACACTAATCAAAACACTGAAAAATGGTTGATAATACGACACAATTTAGAGAAATAAAGTAGGACAGAATTTTGATCTATTTGGGTCCAAGTTATCCAGGGAAAACTATTAGAAGAGAAAAAAGCAGGAGCAGGTTGTTCAGGGGCTGGTGAGGGCTGGCCAGGACAAGGAGCCAGGCAATTGCATCCAAGTGCCATGACAAGTCTGTATGAGGCAGCGCCCTCACTGACAGGGACCCCACCTCACCACCTTGAATGGGGCAGGGATGGGGATGGCAGCCAGGTTTCCCTTGACAGAGACTGGAGGGTAATCCTATTTCCTTCAACAGGTAGCCATGGAACCACAAAGAGTAGAGAACACTGGCTCCACACCTCACATTGGGCTGAGCAGAAATTAACATAGTTTATGTTAAAAAGAAGAATTAACCAAGTCAAGCCTATAAAGCTGCTTCTCAGTTTCAGCAGGGAAAATTTTGCCAATTGGCTAACGAATACTGCTGGACTAAGTAATCTGGGAATATACATTCAAAGAGAACTTGGCATTTCTTTAGGAAATTTAGGATTTCTCTCCAAGCAGTGGGAGAAATAGGAAGGATTACCAAGATCATCTAGGGCATGATCACCTGACAAGTTTATTAATAACAAGGACAAATCATAAAAGAAAGTAAAGGTCAAACTGGAGGTCAAAAGTATAGGACTTTAGTGAGAAATCCTACAAGTTAGATTGATTTGCTTTTCAAACAAACAGTAAAAGGTTCTATATGTGTACAGCTAACTACCTCCATCAAAAAATACCCTTGAAGGATCACTACTTTGCCAGGGTGGGATAGAGATCAAACATGACCTAACTGTACCCAAAACCTAACTGAATAACTCCAACTGGTCTTCAGTAAGAATGTTGCCATTTGAAATGAGGGTATTGTTCCTGATAATAAGTATCTCCTGAACTGGCATAATTTCAAATCTGCAAGTGACACTAATATATGTGCTTCAAGGTGTAAATATATTGCTAGGTAATAAAGATGAGGAGGAAATTCAGTGCTGCTAGGTAGATTACTCCCCATTCATGGTTTCTTTACATTTCTTGTTGAGAAGTGTAAAACTCCATCCCTTCTCAAAGCTGAAATCAGATATAGTTCACATTAGAGTAGCAAATACCACAAATCCTGTAATTGCTTTGTTTAGTGTTACTTAAACAGGCCTATTAAACATGCAAGTAAAATATTGTCCTGTCTGAGAAGAAATAGAAAATTGCATGTATTATGTAATATGTATAACATGTATATTACATATATAAATATGTGTAGAGAGATGGGGGCTACTTTTGGGCAGAATTATCCTTTTTGTGGTCCAGGACTTTTATTTTTAAAGAAAGATCTGTGTTGGCGAATAGAAGGATGGATTGGAAAGGTACTCCATTCTTCACAGTTCATATTGTCTGTTTCCTTAAAAAGAGAGAAAAATCTGCAAGGGGTCCAAATTCCACCAAATTCTCTGAAGATAGTATTCTCCATAAATCAGTCTCTTGCATGTGACATGTGATTTTGATGGGCTATTTTGGGGCTGTTTCTAAGAACTGGTTTTAAAACAAAAAGTGAACAAGTAGGGAAGGGTGCAAAAAGAATGAGAAATAGAAACTGTACCAGAGATAATATTTTATCTTTCAATGCAGTTTTACTTTTCAGGATCCCAGGGAAGGGGCATCACCAGCTGAGCATCTGACGGATGCCAAGGTCTCAGCTCTGTTGCATGACCACCATGTTGGAGATCAACAAGCTGGGAAGGGAATCCCTCCCTTCTCCAGAGTACCGTGTCCTCCAACCTACTCCTTCTGTGCTAGTCAGACATTTGCACCATGCCTCTCCTTTTCTCCTTCCACCAGGATGCAGACAAGCAGAGAAGAAATGGTAGGGAAAGGGACAAAGAAGGAAATACATTATTTCTTGTCACAAGAATTTGTTCAGGAAGTAAAAGTTTTCAAGGTCAATTTTAAAAATTCTGGAGTCATACTTAGCAATAAGAGATATTTGATTTGGAAAAAAGTCACTTCTTTTTTTGTTCTAAAGGAATGCACTTCCTTTCAACCTACTGAATTTTTTGCTTTCACCAGTTTGTCAGTACAGTGTAAAGATAGGAGGTTATCCTTGTCTCCACCTCAGATAAAACATTTGTACAAAAAGTCCTAGACAGCTTTCCTCTCCATCTTTTCTCCTTTTTGTTTTCATTCCTTTCTTCTTTCCTTCTCCCCACCTGTCAGAAGATGGAGCCAGTTTTGGGAACCTAATCAATCACATTTGAATGAGTATTTTTTAAGAACATTTAATTTAAAACTCTGCTGGATAATCTTGCTTAAACCAGTGGAAAAAAAGTGTACAAGACTGGAAGAACCTAATTGAAACTAGGAAGGGAAACATTACGATTATAGGATTCCAAAAAGCCTGACTACATAAGATATGACCATGAAACAAAATGCCCTTTGTTTCACTCTCCATTGAGTGCTGCCACCAACACTGCCAGAACCTCCATTATTATTCATAAACAGAACTCTCCAGAACACCATATAGCTGTCATACAAGCAATACAGATTGTATTGTGTCACAAGCAAATTTTTTTTCTTTATAACAGCTTGGCTCAATCTTTCTTTGTCCTTGGCACCAAAGCCCATTTTCGTACAAATAAATGTGGAGTAAAAATGAAGCCAACACCTGTAGCCACTCATCTGCTGAGCTTTCACAGCTGCAACACCCACATGCCAACCTCCAGAAAAGGTCTTTCCCAGGAGTGGCTGTGAGTTTGGACCTGCCTGGTTCCCAACTGCCTCCTTTGTTTTTGGTTAACCCAGTGTTCATGAGTCCCCACCATCAAAGGCAAACACTACTTATATATTGATAACCTTAGTACTAGACTATCCAAATTCATCAAGCTGCCTATTTTGCAAGGTGGAGAAAGGAAAGTAATTAATTTTAACTACTTAAAAATTACTTAAATTAATTCCTTCCTACCTTTCTGAAAAGAAATCAAAAGGCTTAGCAAAATGGATGACACTCAGTGACAAGACCAAAACCATATGAACCTTCTATTTGACACTCACTGAAGTGTTGGCAGCCCTAGCCAGATGAAGTTGTATTATATTTAATGCAGATGTGCCTTTCACTTTAAAAGAAACAGCTGCTTTTAATTTAAATTTCATTTACAATGGAGTCAGAGATTATCAAATGCCATTCCCCATTCACATCCAGCCCCCGTAGGAAGCAGTATTAGATAAAATCCATGCGAGGTGGTATTCTTTGCTAACACTGGCTACACATGAGGGAATGTAAGGAAAAGTAAGAATGATAGACAAAGAATCAGGACACAGTGAGAACAGGCTCTATTTGAAGCTAAACTTTCATAGAATGATAATCAAAGACTGCACAAGCTCATAGAGCATAAGATCAAAGGTATATCTAACTTGTCTCTAGCAGAGGGCCAGAGACTATGAAATGTCTGTGAAAATCAGAGGTTGTGGGGAGGGATCATTCCTCTTCCAAGTTTGAAAGACTTACAATTTATGGTCTCCTTGAGACAAAGAACCATCCAGGCCATCATGTTTAATCCCATCATTAAATGATGGTAGAAATACTACAGGATTTGTCATATGAGTTGATCTATGACAAAGCACTCAGATCTGCAATTTTAAGCTTTCTTTAAAAGACGAGGTTTTCCCTGTGAACTGCAACTCCAGCCATTTCCACAAAGAGCTGTTAAAAATAAGGCACTAAAGAACAATAGCTATATGTCATTACCCTCTATATGACCCTACAAAATATCTGATTTCTACTTTGTCATATTGTTGTCTTTTTTTTTTCTCTGAGTATTATTTACTTAGATTACAAATACTTATCACCAAAGACATTTTATTTTCTATTATATATCTAAACCCACTTTTGTGAATATAAATAAAATAGTACAACCCCCAAAAATCCCAACAACCCCAAGGAGCCTAAATTCCATTCCAATTTTTTGTTCAAAGATTAAGAGGAGATCTGTTAAAAACTATGACTGATCTCTCTGGTATTCCAAAGCAGAGACACCTGGATCCAGGGTTTTAACTCTAATTCATTTAATCTGCTCTCGTTTTTCATCGAATAACAGAATTATAGTGTCACACAATGGCTTGAGCCAGGGGGGACCTTAAAGACCATCCCATTCCAATCCCCCTGCTGTGAACAGGGACACCTTTTAGTAGACCACGTTGCTCAAAGTCCCATCCTGCCTGGTTGTGAACACTTTCAGGGATGAGGCATCCACAATTTCTCTGGGCAACCTGTTCCAGTGCCTCACCACCCATTTTTCCATGTTTATGCAGTCTCATTGTGATTTATACATACACATTGGAAAATAATATAACTGTTTGTTGGAGCAATACTTGAAGTTTACAGAGCATGTTTCATCAAGACAGTCTTGGAAATGTGCCACAAACTTTTTTGATTGATGATGTATGCTAAATAAATTAAATTTGCTCATCTGAGTAAATACAGGAGAAATGTTATCTTTTTCTAAATAGTGGGTGTTGTGTATGAAAATACATATACTCCATCAAAAAGGAAAACAAAACTGTTTGCTTTTGCCACAAGTAAAATGCAGACATTGTAGTAAACTAAGTCAAACTGAATAAATTTACCCACTGCTTCTACTAATGAACACAGAAAAAAAAATAACATAAAATTTCCAAAAATGTTTAATTGTAAAAACCTTGTTTTGTGATGAAATTTCATGATTCTGGGAAAAAATATTTTTTGTTTAATCTTTCTTGTAATTCTGTGTTCTCCTTATGTGGTAAAACTGATGACAAAATAAACAGTATGGAAAAAACCAAGAGTATGGAAAAATATTTTCAGTTCACTGTTAGCAAGACTGATGGAAGTAAAATTGTGAATAAAAACTAGCAGCTTTAAGATTAAAGATATCAGAGGAGCCCAACAGTCTTTGGCCTGTGCAACTAACTGCTGTAGCATTTCAGTGGGAGCTGTGCAGTCACTCACTGTTTGGCACTGGCAAAATAAAGGTGTTTTTGTTGATAGAAGCTTGTTGTCCTGTTAAAATGAAGATACTTCTGAATGCAAATCTTTGAGTAGAGAAGTTAACTTTTTTATTTGCCTCGAAATCTGTTTTTTCACTGAAATTATTACATTTTACCTTGGAACAAACCTAGAAAATATGCGCCAAAAACATTAGAAACTGTCTATAAACATTTGCAGAGTAAAAAGAAATTATTGTCATAGTAACTTGGGCCCCAAATTTGCAGACCTACTTATACTGATATAACCCAGAGACACTTCATTCTTTGCCAGGTAATGCTTGACATTGGTGAAATGTGAGATCAGAATTTAGCCCAGGGACCTTGAAATAATTTTTAATCCTAAAACAGCCTTTAAAATCTCTTCCTTGCAGGGAAGATAAGTATAGCTCAACAGAAGTTACATTTTACATTTCATGCAATCTTGCTTCAAACAAATCAGAACGAGTAATGTGTCTGTTGAATAAGTTATTTTAAATTTTGGTACATCTTAAGACTGGCTAATATGCAGGGGAGAGGTTTTGGCACTTTGGTGAAAGCTTATTTGTTATATAAGATGAGCAGCATTCAAGTGCAGAATGCTCTATTCATCTATTGTACTCCCAAACCCGGGGAGTAGTTGCTGATAATGATTTTAGGTGAGGCTTTATCAGCCTCCTTTTATAACTGTTCTTCATTCATAAACAACATCCACAGAATGAAAAACAGTGAAAGCTGGAAGAAAAGAAAATATTGCTGAATCCTCAAGTTCTCTAATAGTTGGAAGGGTAATAAAATTGAGAACATGGTTCTGCCTTGACAGCACCAGAATAATTTATTTTGAAAAGAGCAAAACCCTTCAGAAATAATAAAAACAAACCCACAAACAAAGCACAGGTACTTTGTGACCTGATTATGAAACAGCCCTGTACTTACCTGCACTCTAGCTTTCACAAAGATAAGACTTTCAGCCTTTACAGACTGACAGAGACGGACGGTCCTGAAAGGACCCTGAACAAGTTGTACACTGAATCTGGAATGCAGCGAGTTTTACAGTAATAAAATGAAATCCTTTTCAGAAAATATACAATTAGCCCTTTGAACACATTGTTGCATATTTTTTAGAAAAGCTTGCTAACGCCCACATAAGGCTGAACATGTAACAACTTTATAGAAGTACTCAGCTTCTAAAGCTAAGATTAAAAAGATAAACCTATCCAAACTCTCAATATTCATTGAGGATTAATTAAGAAACTCTCATTGCTGCATAATTTTTTCCCAACAGTTTACCTCAAGAATTTCCCATGTTTAGATATGAATCAGCTGAAGGATCTGATATGGTTACTACTGGAAATTGGAAGTTGGATAGATGGGGTAGTAACATATTCTGGTGTTCAGTCCCTCTATTCCTGGGTCCCTGTTTCATACCTGAGCAGCATTCACAGGCAGTCAATACAGGCTCTTTGTGTGAGTGCTTTGAATGACCATCTGGGGCCTCTGTAGACTCAAATCAGATGTGTAGAGCTGGGCATTGCATTACACTCTTAAGTTAAACTGGAAAAAAGGAAAATGTTTTCCTTTTTTTTTTTTTTTTCTTTTCCCTGAAGCATTTCATTTTTGAAATGAAAATAAAGTAGGCAAAGCTGATTAGTTTTCTGCCTTTCTTTCTGGTGAGAAAATTTTGGATCAAGCAGAAAGTAAGACATGAAGTTTAAATTAGACACAGAGACATCGGAGCTAGAAAAATCCAGTAACTACAGTCATGATTTGACTTGATATAATGTGTTTTCAAGTTTACAGCCGTGGGATTTCCACTTCAAAATAATGAGAAGGGAAGTGGATGCAAAGAAATTTGACTGAAGAAAGCTGCCAGAAGAACTACAGTTTGATGGTGTTTTCCCCAGAGAGAGTGTTGGTATCAGTGAAAATATAGAGCAGCAGTCCTGTAAATGTCAGCAAGGCCAGATAGCATTAGAGATTTATACTGAGAGATGAGGCCGCTTTCCATTTAATTCAGAATTGAATGCAAAAGCAGCCAATTTAGATCTTTGATGTGAAGTGTTCTTTCAACGTCAAATCCCATTAGAAAATTAGGACCTGATTCTTATTTGTATGAGAATATAAATGAGAATGTAGGACAGTTGGAAAGGAGGAACTATGTCTATGACAACACTGCAGTTTGGGATTAGGACTTTTTTGACTGCTCTAGAGCAATCTGAACTGTACTGCACAGAGATAAGAATCATGCCCCCAAAAAGTCTGAAACACTGAGGAGCAGGAGCACAGATATACTCTATGGAGCTAAAGAAAACTGAGAGATTGGGCTAGAAACAAGTACGAGCTCTAAGCATGTATGTCTTATGTTTTCTCTTACAAAAACTCTCAGATAACTAAGATTACCAGTAACAGCCATAACGGAGAAGAACCTTCGCTATATTCCTGCAAAATCTATGGATATGAACTTGGATTGGAGATGGGGGTCAAACCTATACAGAAAAAAAAATCCCTATAAATATCCTTTTTTTTAGTTCGGTGGCAAAATGTAGAGATTTGTGATTTGCCATGATGAAACTTTTTGAAGCTAGTATACACAATAATATGTTTTCTCCATAATAAATATAATATAACAGATGAGTAAATTTTCTCAGTGGTACAAACAGCAGGAAATTCATTAACCTGAACAAACCTCATGTAAATTGACTAAGAGCCTGACCTTTGTTTGAAGGGGACTTTCCTATTTTACTCTGAAGAAGGTGATGGTGGGTGTGGGAGGTTGGATGCGAAAGAGCAGAGCAGATCCACTGCAGAAGAGTGCAGAACAATCAACAGGAAGCCTCACAGACACCTGAAGCAGAAAATTGAGGAACAGCTAGGACTGGAAGAACTTCTGGGCAAAGACCTGTTCAAGAAAAGGCTTGGAAGAAGGAAGGAATAAATTGGCTCCCCTTGCTTCATGCTGCTGTCTGCAAAGGATTGAACCCGAATAAACAGACGGCACTATGTGTGGAAATGCAAGTCCTAGCCTGAGGTGGAAGCAAATTTCAAACCCCTCACTTCCCTCCCAGGCCCCAAAGGCTACCTCTGAGTCAAAAGGGATACAAATGATGAAAAGAGATGAAGAGAAGTCTAACTATATTAAACAAATTTCTGGTCTCCTAGGGCTGTATTAGCTGTTTTGGGTGATATTCCTTTTTGAAAGTTTCTGTGTAATTTGGCAGTTAGCATTTCAGCGGAAGTTTCCTCTCCCCCTCAAATTATGTTGCACATACGCACAAAGTACAGCAGAGGGGAAATGCAAAAAGTGTACTGTCTCTGGGGGTGTAACTCCTTGCAATGAGTAAGCAATTTCCTTCAGGTCAGACATGCAGAATGCTTCTTATATTTGTGATGATAAACTAAATGATCTTTATTACTAATACGGGTATTAGACTCTTTATCTAAAGTAAAAAGTAAAACCAGTAGTGGAGAAGTAAACAGTATTAGATAAAGGATTACAATATGCCTTAATATTTTCTAGGATTTTTAGAGGTGAGAAATGCAACTTTTTCTTTTTTTTTTTTTTTAAGGGGCTTTTTGTTGGGTTGTTTTTCTTGTCTCAGCTTATGCCTGTGATCATTACAAATTTTCAGAAATTTTTTTTTACAGGAGACATCATTTAGCAGTTAGACTAAAACTACTATGTACTGACCAGGACATCTGTGGTGGTGTAGAAATGGGCTTTTTGATTTGTTTTCTCTTTATAGCAAGCCAAACCGTAATAATGAATCTGAGACCTCCCAATGCCTAGAAAACTGTCAGAGAAAGCTCTCTGTAGCTAACAACCAAATTCATCCCTGTTGTAACTTGGCTGGAGTCACTCAGTCACAGCTGATTGTTTATATGAAGCAGATCAGGTTGCTGAATGAGATTCAGGGGTATAGAGAACAGTTGGAGAAGGTTAATATGAGAAACTTGTTTTTTCTCCTGGATGCTAGTTTCTCCTGCTCAAAAATACTATTATAACAGTATATACTCAAGATGATACTGTCAAGTATTTTGCTTCATTTCAACACAACATCAAATTTATTGGCTAAAAAGGAAGAATTATAAAGCAAACTGATATTTTGTGTCTAATGTTCCTGTATCCTTCTTGCTTGTCATCCCTCCATCTATCTTTTTAGAGCTGTTTGTGCTTATGATCATCAAAAGAGCATTATGAAAAGTGGTAGATGAATATTTTTGTAGCATAATAACAAAACTAGCCTATTAGAAGTTATTATTTTCTATACTGGAAACAAACCCTCAGAGGATTTAATTGATGTCTTCAGAAATTGTATTTCAACCACTGTAAATTGCAGAGGGAAATTCTGGCCTCACTGGGTAAACTCCAAAGAATTCTGTGGGGTCATGAATTCATGTGTGGTGGGTATCCTAAGGCTCTCTGCAATATACAAAGCTAGTAGTGTAAGGCTGCCTAACTTTGTAACTTCTTGTTATAAACAGATCTATACAAAAACAGTCATGCTATTGTAAAGACTAACTTGCCTGTTTGCTGTGGAAGGTCGTTCTTTGCTTATTCACTGACGTGTGCAAGTGTGAACAGGACTATATTCAGATGATCTCTGTGTGAAGCCAGCCAACATGGAAAGAAGCTAATAATCTGTCTGTCTATCTATCTATTTATCTGTTACCAGTGGCAGCAAATGCTTAATGATTATAACTTTTTAAAATACTCCTCAGTAGCAATGCAGTACAACGTAGCTGCTGCTCCTCAACAATGTTCTGCTTTGAAGGATTGGTCCTTTGAGTAAGAAGAGATCTCCAGAAGAGGTGAAATTGTAGGCAGAGGAAGATAGTTTACACTGGTATGAAGCAGTATTTCATTTTACCATGGCAAGTACTGTGCAGTTCATGCTAACAGGAAGTATGTTAAGAGAGAGACGAACAATAAAAATGCTTCTAATGCATTTATTATTGTAAACATACATGCATTATATTCAAACACTCAGTATAACTTACTTAATGCCACAGGCCAATTAGATCATCTCCAATCACATGTGGAAAGAGCTCGAGCTAATCTAATTTGCCCAAGAATGCTCCATTTATTTCTGTGTTTCTAATGTTTTTATACCATTCCAAAATGATCACTAAACATGCCCTCCAGTATGGAGCCTCTGTGCAGTCAGAAATGTAAGCCCAGAGGGCCATTTTTACAGCAAAACAGTGATAACTGACTGTACTTCTAAATGATGTTGCTTATTGGTCAACGGACCAATGGATGCCAAATAAGAACACTTGGTTCTAACACCTGAAAAGACTGCTAATATTTGATTGCAAGTACAGTCAATTGCTTAGTTTATCAGAGGAAGAAAAAAAAGGCAAAAACCTGAAAAACCAGTACAGCCCGTAATTTTCTTAGTTCTGCGGCTTTTGCCCTGTGGCAGTGCTGATCTCTGTAGTATATTGGATGACTCAGGAATTTTAGTTCTCAGGATCCTTTGTTTCTAAATTTTTTTTTCCTGCAAAGTCCTAACTGTAGGAAAAATAAGCTGAGGCTATAATATTGTAAAACTCTGGCGAAAACCAGCAAAAACAATAACAAAAACCCATCAACAACCAAAAAACCTCCCAAAACCAAACACCGCCACTCCATTAAAAAAATCCCAACCAACTCAGAAAACAGTGCATGAAGAAAAGTCTGAAGTGATATTTGGTATTTTTGCATATTTTATTACAAGAAAGGTAAGCTCCACAGTAGATATGGCAATGGAGAAGACATTGGTGCCATTTTGCTACACTGTCCTTAAATGAATGTAAATTTTACATTTGAAAATTTCTTATGCTTTATGAAAAACCTGGAGAGTGCTCCTAATTTGACAGACATCTAATTTATAGGCAAGGGGTACACATCACTGCATAACAAGTTGAAGGCTTGGGTCTTATGACAGGAAACATTCTGTTTCTCCATGTTTCACATGGGTTACATTACCTCATTATTTCTATCTACTGGCATCAGGGTTTATCATATGGATCAAGTTAGCTCTAATAGTCTGGCTTTCCCTCCTTGTCTTCACTGGGAGCATTCAATCAGTACACTCACTCAGTCTGAACCACTAACTCAAACTTGGGTTCTTTTGTCCTTTCCATTGCATTTCTCATAACTTTCGTGCATGTAATACATTGCATTTCACTGACATTGGGGAATGTCATAAACATCCAAAAGACTCCTACCCAAATTTCTCTAAATATTTTCTTGGTAAAACCAAGATGGGGACTGTATCCATCAAAACACACAAATATTCACTACCATGTGAGCCTCATTCAAGCAGTGTTCTGCAGCTGTAGTTGTAACTGCATTAAATGTCCTCAATAAAACTATACTTTTCCCTGGAGTGATTGAAGTAAAACATAATATTTTAGTTATACACTGTATTGCACATGAAATGTAATGATCTGAGCTTACAGTATGTTGAAACCCTTCGTCAGAGCACAAATTGAACAGTAGGCAAGGTCTAGTGTACGTTACAGGACATTAAAATGAGCATTCAACCAAAAGAAAATCATAAGCTGAGTCTGCCATAAATCTTGTGCACCCCTGGTGGCTATTAAAATTCCACCAAAATTCACACGCTAACGATGTGATTCCAATCAATCCAATTTATCAACCTTGTGGGCTGATTAAAGCTATCAAACAGTTATGATTAACTCATTGCTGCTGGAAGCAGGACTTTGTGAAACTCAAAACAAAGCTAAAGCTTTGGCTTCCTCAACACTGAGAAGTTAATAGGAAACTGTAAGCCTTAAGAAAAACGTTATGCCAGTTCATAAAAATCTCTGTGTTCAGGAAGGGCTGACCACTTTTCCCTCCACATTTTCAAGCACTCTGTTGCTCAAGCAGTCAAATAATTTATACTGTAACCGTTTTCAAATGCCATTAATATATACTCTTAAAAGCTGGGAGTTTCTTCTTCATCCCACTCCCACTTCTGCTATGGCCTTCAATCTCCTCTTTAACAAATCAGGGAGGTGTCCATTTACAGACAGGGGGAAATAACTCCATTAATCACAGAGAAGGATTCTTCATGTAGAAATAAAAGCACGCACCATACTTTTTCCACATAAAGACGTGATATTCATGTGGAAAGCGCCTGAATTTGTTTTTATGAATAGGGCCCTTGGTGACTAATTCTTTTCTGGGGAGGGTAACAGGCAAATGTTATCCAGATGCATTCCTCTGGAATTATTCCCAGTTTCTGGAAGTGAAAACTACTGTACCTGTAGTACAATATGGGGTAGTCAGTGAAACTTGATATCAGCATAAATAGTGCAATAGTGTTCCCTTCGCTTCTCACCATTGCTTTAAAAATCTGATCTGTTGTAAACATCTACCAAATCACCTTCCAGTAATTCAGTAATACCTGTGCCTATTCACACACAGATCTGTGTATGTGAGGGGAAAGTAACTCTGTGAGGCTGTAATCCACCTCAACAACCTACACAAAGAAAGATGTTCTAGCTACTAGAAAACTAGTTCTAGAAAACTTCCTGACTCGGACAACAAATGGAATTTTTTCATCTATTTAAAATTATTTTTAGAATGGAAATGCTACACCCATCCTCTTTAGACAATGTTAGTGTGGGGGATTTAGAAGTCCAGTGCTAGAAATAATCACAATGGTGCTGACAAAAATTCTCCTACAACATTCTTTTTGCAGTTTATTCATGGTGTACTACCTTTCAGACATACAGATCAAAACATTTGAAAGAAACAGTAACTGCTGTTACACTCGAGGCATGGACATGGGGCAAGAGGATGTGAAGGGACTTGTACAAGCCATTCAACAAACATCTCCAGTGGCAGAGCCAAGGATTACAAAAGTTAAGTATAAGAAAGTCCTTAACAAAGGGTTCTGAGCAAAAACCAGCCTTTCAGTTATTCTTCAGTGTGGTGATAAGTGGCTTCTTGTAAATGCTGGAACAGTTTGAAAATACTCTTTCAGAACTGAGAACAAACAGCGTTGTTGTAACACACTGTCCAGCTATTTGCCAAATGAAATAAGAAAAATCTCACTTTCCTGATATTAAAGAGCCCATTTTTAACCCTACAAGGGTTATTTGTTCTTATGCATTTTAATATTTCGTTGTAATTATAAAGCAAGAGGAGTCACATGTATGCATTCTACACCTTGTCAGTACCTCTACTTTTTTAACAGCTTCCAGTAATTTATGAGATATTATATTGAAATTTAAAATCTTTTAAAATATATCGGTTGCTGTCCTAATTGTAGCTATTGAAAAATCTTGCCTACCTCCATAATTGGTAAACAGATATAGGGATTTCCAGGGGCTGTTTCACCCAATTTAGGACTGGCATCTAAGAGAAATATATTTTTGAGTGATGATGCTTTCTCCACTGCCCATAGGAAGAATGTAGATAACTATCTTATAATGGAGGCTTGTGTTTTACATTGCTGCAGTTAGGGGAAACTCACCACTAGGGTACATCTTGTCCTCTCTGAGACTTCTTGGTGAGTCATACAGAGGACAAGACACCTTTAACTGATTCACAATCAGAAAAAAAGGCATTCACGAATATTTTAAAACTTCTGTTTACAAGTCACTAATTCCAGAAGAATTTCTGTCATGACTTTCTCATTAGGAAATATATAAGAAGTGCCATATTTGTGGTAGCATGAGTGGATACAGGTTTTATTGTCACTTCTCTGAGAAAAGACTCCTGATTACACCAGACCAGCACTCCACAGCCCACAGCCATCAGACCTTTGTAGCAGAAAGCCATTCTCAGAGGACTGAATGTTCCAAAGTGTAACAGCAAAGGTTTTGATTCTGATTTCCAAAAATACTCTACCCTTTCCACAGACAGGTACCTACATGGAAACCCACACAGTGATTTAGATAAATATGAACATATTTGTGACATGAAAAATAAATCAAAGCCAACTACCTCTTCTTCTCTGTCAGGTACTCCTTGACTGGAAATTACCTTCATAATTTCAATGTTCTTCTCTAATACAAGGATAGCTGTTTCTTGAACAAAGGGCAATCCAGGATAGTGTTCAGAGTTCTTGTGATATTATCTGAGAAGATGATTTAAAAGCCTTACATTATAATAGCTTCTCTAGAAACTAATTTATCTAATGGTTTTAGCCACAAAGCAATTTATTATGCAGGTTCCAAAAGTTTCTTTTTTATCAAGGCAGAGTTGATCGTCTGCTACTACTCAAACTAAGATATTTCATAGTCTATGCAAGAAAGAAATCTTGTATTCTGGCACTCTTAAATGTCCTTTTTGTCTAGTGGAATATAAAAAGTGGAGATCAATCGGTATATCATATTTTGTTTCACAAAAACTAAGAAATATTTGGTAGGGAAAGAAAGCATAAAACACTATGGTGAAAATAATGTATGGTGAAAATAATGTATGGTGAAATGTATGTGAAAATAATTTTTGTACGAAGATGACTAATCCTGAAAAACCCTTAGAGGTGTGTATTTACTAATGAAATCACTTTTATCATATGCTTAAGTATTTGCAAAAGCTAGATTTTCAGATAGCAAAGGTCAGACTTTTGGTACTTAAGAAATGTGAGAACCCACACTTGTAGAAGTTTTTTGGAATGTGTAGCCCAGTTCCCACAAATACTGTTTACCACTACTAGAACAGAACACCAAGGCAGGACATTTTCCCAAACGTTCTTATTTGCTGGAATATTGAAAAAATTCTAATGCTATAGGCCACAGTAGACAACTCGAAAGAATGTCACAACTTTTGTAATAGCAGCAGAAATAAAAACGTAACATACTGTGCTGACTAGAGGAAAATCTGCTGATGTTTTCTTCAGTTCTCTTTCCTTTTTTTCTTGTTCATTCATTTTATTTATTCTGTTTCCAGGAATAAGAAAGCTACAGACTAATTTCCCTGAGAAGATGATACTCCAGCAGCCGTAGTCATCTGGGCTGGAGAAAATCAGCTGTTATACATGCTGTGAAATGAAGCAAGGGTTTAAAAAGGCCTTATAAATAGATCCACTCCTCACTAGCATTGAAATGGATTCCTCCCCTTCTCTGACTTAATATAACCTGAATTTGACCTGCAGGGCATATTGCAAGGCTCATCTTTTTTCACTGTGTTTGAAAATGGGGGTATACAGTGGCCATTGTAAAAGCAGAGCATTGATCAAGCAGGGAGGGAGGATCAGGATGTGAAGAGATGCTTCTCAAATTGCTCTATCAGGAGGTATTTTCAGATTACATCAGTGGCATTTAGGCCATATGGAGAAGTTGCTTTTTCACATTTGCAGAAACCTAAATAAATAAATAACCCTGTTGCAAGGAGCTATGAGCTGTATTAATTTTTCACACTGCCTGTTACTAGCCTCTACAGCCCTCCTCCTTCAGCTGAGATTTTTGGGGTCAGGCAGTCATACTGACAGGATGAGTAAAGTGCTCAGTTTGCCAAGGCATATAAATAGGACTAATTTACCAGTATACCATCCTTGCTTACAACTAAATCTCTTTCTCTTTTTTTCCCTGAGCTGTCAGAGAGCATATCCATCTACAGGAGCACGCTTCTCTTCAGTGTGTGATGTAGACCTCTTATGACTGTTATTTGCAGGGCTCTGCCTGTTGAGTGGGTCAAGCAAAGCTCTCACTCACCACTCTGGTACTGGCAATGGCATCCCAGTGCCATCCTTGTTATTCTAACTTGTAGCATTGCCCCTGGTATTTTATTCCTGCAAAACAATCACAATAAGCTGCTAATTAATGAGGGGGTGACAGTGATCCTATAGTCAGCATGAATCAGAGTTCCATGTACAAGGTTTAGTGTTGACTGGACCATAAGTCACTATGGCACATCCCATGAGGAAATCTTGCAGCTCCTTCCCCTCAAAAATCAGGATGCTCCATCAGCTGCATTGAACTGAACTATCAATGCTCAGGTGCTGTGTGTGCCAACAACAGCACTAATCACTCTCATTTCAGAGTTGGTATTGAAGACTCCATTCATGCCCCAAGGAGTGCTATGCAGCTGTTCAGTGCTTTCTTTTAGAACATGGGTGTGGGAGGTAGGTTGCATAATGAGACATAGCCCCATATTATGTCCTCATCTGTACGTGGGAGGGTTTCAGCAAGCAGCAGCACATCTCAGCTTAAAAAAGGCCTTGAAGAAACACCTCTTTTGGCTTGCAGAACAGATCACATGATCATTTCAAGATGTTTCTGCAGCACCTCAAGAACAGAAAAACCCTTGATTTTCTTTCTGAGGGAAATGTAAGAAAGTTTCTTCCAGGAGATCTGTGCCACCAAAGCAGAGGTCTTACTGGCCACACACACTGATGCTGCTTAGCAATAGCTGCTTGCCATCTGGGCGTGTGCTGAGAACTAGCCAATGATGTTGGTGACATCAGTGCATCTAAGGGAAAGCAGCCCAGTTTCTGTAGGAGTGTAAGTGCTGACTACAAATCATGGGGCTACCCTTTCCAGAGAAAATATCTATCCTCTAATATCTCCTTAATATGTCAGAGTGAAGCAAAGCAAAGTATCAGTAGGTAACAGAATTGAAGTTTTGAACAAAAAAGATGTTCTTATGGTGAACTGAATAAACAAAACCTCCTCTTTGTTTGTCTGTGCCTTTTTGGGTGTCTTGCTCTCAATAATCTCTTGGGCGATACCTGTGCCTGAATCCTGTGCACTTTATTTCTCTATTCAATTTTTTTTCCCCTCTTGGATGACTCAGAAGCCTAAGAGCTCTTTCAACTTCACTCTAAGTACCAAGCACCATGCTTAAAGGAGCTCTTGCAGAGTGATCACCTTATAAAATACACAGAGATGTATTCACCATTTTTGCTCACCATCACTTTTGTGCTGGCTCCTGTCTAGTTCTCAAAAACTGCCCCAAAAATTTCAGATTAACAGAAGAGAACTTTTTAAAACATCTGAACAAACTTATACTTACTCTTCGTTTTAATAGTTATTTTCTCAGTTTGTTCTCTTTGTGGGATATACTCCTGATATCGTGTTACGAGTTTTTTTGAAATGTAAAAAACTAAGTTTCTAAACATTGAGACCCCCAAATAGCCAAATTAAAAACAACCCAAACAATAACATGGGAAGAACAAAAAGGCCCAAATTATTCCTGATTTTGATAGAGATTTCCAGTAAGTTCAATATGTATTCCTTTAACTACTTTGAGTTAGGATTCATATCTTAACCTTTCTGAAAGCTTTTCTTAACAATGTTGCAGAGGCCTGTGTACTGAAAAGTGAACTTTCAGAAAAATTGAAGTTTCTGAATGCAAATTTTTGTTTCTGTTAAAATTACCATTTTGATCTTTGGAAAAAAACAAGCTTTTTAACATAAGGAATCTGATTAAATTTATGAGCAAAGAATGGAGCATTAAGAGCATTCAGGTTCAGTATTTTAATGACTTATCCCTTCCTCCCTTGTGCAAATAAATTTAGGATTCTAGAAAAAGAAAGTGTTTCTCAGAATGAAGAAGAAAAGGAGAAACTGATGATTAAGAAGTTTCAGTGCCTTCTGTATTTCTCTCAGAGCCATACAGGATTTGGACACACAAAACCCACTACCTTCATGGTTTTGGGAGTTAATTTCTGGAACTTTCTTCACATTAGTTTCTTCAAGACTATCATACTGTCCCAAGAAATGTCTTTTCCTATGGACTGGGCAGGACATCTCTCTCCATATTTCCTCATACAAAACATTCTGCTGTATGCCCATCACCTTGGCAATGGGCACAAAGCTACTTCTTCAAGGTCCTGTGATGAAGAATGTGATTCACGTTTACAAAATATGGCTTCCAGGGCCAGGGCAGAGGCATAAGGGTAATACCACACACCTTTGTGCAACTTAAGAGTAAATATTTGGTAAGTATATAAAAAATGTTCATTGGATATGTATCTCTATTATCTGTTTTTATAACCTATTACGTCAATTTATGAATTAATAAAAATATCCTCAGAATTCATGTATTTTTCATGCTAATATTTTACACATAGTTGTGATAGACTGACTAGAAAAATTTAATTACTGCTATTGAAATACTAACCAGGCTGTTGATCCAATATACATATGCCATTATTATGAGCTTATTTAGATAATATTGTCTTGTTCCAGAGGCATTTGTAAAATGATCTTCATTGAAGAGCACTCTCAGCCTCTCACATTATCAATACATTGATTTATTAATGAATAATTTTCTATTTATCTCTTCTAGAATTAATCAGAAAAGAGTCACTTTAAATAAACTTCTCTTCATAGATGATTGATTAATTACAGACAATGTAATTTCCTATCCTTTCCAAAGATCCACTTTCAGATATAACTAAACATTTAACTATATCGGAAGCAAGTTGATTTCACTTTTCTCATGACAGGTTAAATCAATGACTTATAGCTGAACATTGAATCCTCTCTTACTTCAAATATAGCTCCCTTTGCAAGGAATAAGAAGAAGAGAAACCATCTGAAAACATGGATATTTCAGTCAAAAGTATTTGAGTGTAGAAATCATGCAAGCACATGTGTATGTCTCTACGTAACAGGATTCATGTTGCCATTTCTAGCCCAAAGCACTGAAAAATTGAATAACGATAAAATATCCTTATATTGGACGTGACGTGCTTTCAGCTACCCTGGTGCAGCCCATGGACAACAGTGAGGCAGCATCTAAACAAATAAGCAAAAGATGTCTCTTTACTCCTTAAGAAAAAAAACGTGGATATTCAGCAGTTTTCAATCTGTGGAAAAAAAGGGAAGATGCAGAGGTTCCCCTAGGCTGACCAGTAGGTGAGGCTGCAGGGGTGAAGCCAGCAACTCTTCCTTGTCCCTGCTCCCTGAACCGTCCTCAAAGCAGGAAGCCAGGGCCCCAGGAAGCCAGAATGGACAGCCTGCAGATGGTGGGCTGGACACCCACTGCAGCCACAGGGGCTGCACATCTTAGCCAGGCTCGTCAGGCCTTGTTATGGTTTTCCTGCTGGGCAGCAGAGAGCTTACCCTGCATCCCTTTTACTGACCCATTTTCAGTGTTCTCTTCTGGTTTTTGAACATTTCTAGGCTTGATGGGCATTCAAAAATTTGAAAAATATTAGTTAGCAATATTAAGGTCATGTCTTGATCACTGTCAAGTGTGGTGAGGCATAATTTGATCTCAGTGCCTAAAATGTTTATGACTTCAGGTTGCTAACCACAGAAATTTTCCTGCCAAAACAGAGTAGATTGTAGCTTGGGCCTTTAGAGAATGGGAGGGATAAGCCATGCCATGTGATGAAATAGCGTTTCTTTGTCAAACATTGTTGGTTTCAGTTATGACTCAATATGAAAAGACAGGTTCCTAAAGAAAGTTTCCACATTTCAGTGCCATTCATAAATATTTTAACTTGCTTTTACTTAATGCACAAATGAAAAAAACCATAAAGAGGATTTGACCTTAAACCCTTAATTGACAAAGACTAGTTTAAATCCTCTGCAATAGCCGACTAATGCAGTACCATTATGAATCATAAGGAATCTTAGCATGATGCATTCCCATTGTCACTGAACTAGTTAAAGCCAGTGAAGCATGACTAAATTGTTGTGACATTTTCCCAGCCCTACTATTACCTGTCAGATGGGAAAAAATCAAGGCGTCAGGACAAGCTTCCATATTGATGTGCTTGCTGTTGATATTAATTGATGTAAATGGATAAGCTTGTCCATCAACAGTAACAAGCACATCTGCTCATTGTAAAAAGAAATCTTCTTAACCTTCTGTTCTTTTCAGACTCCTTTGATATGAAAAAATACTCACTTCTATACTCAGCAAATATGATGTCTATTGTGTTTGTTTTTATATATTTTTTTCTTCTAATTTGCTGACAAAATGAAATATGAACTATTCTGGTATTTCATGTTTTTGCTCACAATGGATTGAGTTATATAAAGTAGGACATGGACAAATTACAAAAGCCAGAACAAGCAGGGTACCTAATAGTCTTATATAACCGCAAACAGTCTGCATCTGCTTTAATCCATCATCTTCCTTAGTGCTCTTTGAAAAAAAAAAAAAAAGAATAATTTTTTCTTTCTTTCTCTTTATTCATTTTAAGTACAAAGAAGTTCTCCATGGACTAAAATAGCAAGATGTTTCCTGAGAAGTACTAGAGAGATCTATAGCAAAGAAGCCTTTGGGTTTTTCCTTGATGAATTTACTAATTCCTGATGAATACTACATGTTGTGATACAAACAGAATTCTCCTAAAGATCTTATTGGCAGAATAGCTCTTGTGACAACAAAGCCTGCTCATAGAGAAAATATCTTTTTTTCAAATGTCATCCTCTGTCTTACAATTTTTTTTTTCTTCTGCCTGGTAAAAAATAAAAGTAATAATGGTTAGGAATATAATATAAATAATAATTGTGAATTCCATGTATTTTCATTCAGTTATGATTTGAGTTTAATTAGAAATGTGATGTCTCCTAGCAGAAATAAAGTATGCACTGAGCATCATGTTTGTTTTGAAATCATATTAATGAAGGCAACCACTGCTGCAGACTATATTTAGCATTTCTGTTGATAGAAACACAGAATAATTCAGAAATATCTTCATGTTGATGAAATATTTACTGGAAAATAAAATCAAATATTGAGAGAAAGGTAAATGTAAATGTAATCAAGTTAAACAGAAATACATTCAATACAGTACATAGGCAAATCAATATACCTTGAAGAGAAGCAAACTGTAATGTTTTTAAAAACCTAAACAATTGCCATTGTCTAATAGAAACCTTTTACTCGTTTTTTCTTGTTCTACCTAAAATAGCTGTATTATGAAATTCAAGTAATCTGAAAGTTATGCTGAGATCTTATAGAGGCATGAAGGCTAAAAGATGCAAAATTAAACCTCAACTCATTATAATATTTGTTATAAACTATGTTGGCATATGTCTTTTTCCAGAAATATCTTCCAAGACTTCTGAAGATGTGGTTAGAAATCCAGACTGTTTGCATTTCATGGGAATAGTTTAAACAAAGGGAAGCAGTTAGGCTATTGTTAAATTGTCTTTGGTTTTTCTTTGCACCTCTGTATGAACAATACTCCCACACTAAGTCCCTAGCAAATGAAACCTTGTTCTGAAGCCTGCAAGTTACAGTAAGCCACTATTTATAACACTCACACTCAAGGGAAAGTGTAGAGATTTCAGTACTGTCCAGATTACAGCCTGGGAAGCTTTTGTCTTCCCAGCACATCTGATACATGCGAGTTACTGCAAGGCTCTTTTCACTTGTTTAAGAGCCATTTGAAATAGCCAGGAAAACGTCAGCTAACACAAACACATCACAGTGCCTGATGTGATACTTCTTTTGAATCAGTCTTCCATTTCAGAACAGGAAAACAAAAAACATGTTGAAATTTCATTTCAGTGTGATATGCCTTTTGATCATCCATTTCAGCTGGATCCTAAGGAGTATTTATTTGTGAGCCCCAAATTTTCTTCTGGTGTAAACAAATGAAAGAACATTGAGGAGCTCCACTGAACTGTAACTATTTACCAGAGCAGATACCATGTCCCAAAGACTTCACAAGGCAGAAAATTCATTTTCTACTATTAAAGTGCTATATTTTAAGCAATTAAGCTTGAAATAAAAAATATCTTTATATCAGACTCAGAGAAATAGAAAATTCACTGCAGAGGTATAATTCACATTGGATGTACATAAATAATGTACTATCGCTTCTATTTTCTCTTTCTAATGCTTTTAAAGGCTGGAAAGATTTCCTTATAATTTAAAACTACTTTAATCAGTAACCCTCTACAATATTTAATCTAAACAAATTTTGGAAACAGTTCAAATAAATATCATTGATAGGAAATAATGGAAAAAGATGTATTAAATAAAGTGGATTTAAAAAAAATATAACCAAAGGAGGATACAACATTTTATAGTCTTTGTATTTACATTTACTACGAAGACAAAGGAAAGTATTTTGTTCTGACTCATCTGTAGGATGTTAACTACCACTTGGCCAAATTTCAAGAATTAACAGCAATTGCATTAAGTCCCCCACAGATACTAAATAACAGCTATGATCTAATCAGAAATTATCCCTCTCAGGATTTGATTTTACTCAAATACAAATCAGATAAATTAAGAAATATAGGAGGAAATAACAGGCTCAATCTGAGTAAGGATTTTTAATAACCACTGATCTCAATTGTATTTTAACTTAAAACCTAAAATTGAATGCTACCTCATTTCCCTAGCTGTCCAAACAACTCTTTGAAAACAGAAATAAGATTATGAAAGTATTTAATTTCTATCATGGAAACTATATCATATAATACAGTACAGAGAGCATTGCAAGAATAATTGCAGTAATTATTCAGATGTTGTTGAGCACTCAATAGGTCATGCCATGATTTATCACAGCTTTCTGAATAACTACAATTTCCAATAAGCACAATGATCTAAACCTCTTATAATTTGGATTCTGAAATAACTCAATCCAATTTAGAATAATTATTCAGTTCTAAACTCTTGTAACTTAGAGCAGAAATTGCCCCTCTCTTTGAGTGTCTTGGTGTGTGTTAAAGTGTCTATATGTCTGTAAGTACATCTTTTCAGTGAAGTCAGATATACTCCTACCACATCCATATGGTTCAAGTCTTTGAGTTTTACGATCATTAATATACTAAATTTCAAACAAATTAAAATCCAAAAACTCAGGGAAAAAAACACTTGATTTCTTAGATGAGAGACATGATGTTAAAAAAATCCCCAACACTATGAAGGGAGCTGTAACTTTCTTTTAACTAAAATGCATATTTGAGATGATGAAACAATTCAAAAATTCATGTATAATTTATCATTTTTCAGCAAAAACATTTTAAAAAGTCAAAACACTTCACTCTGACATTTTCAAGTGAAATGTTTTGATTTTTTTCATTTCAAAACAACTTTTCATTTAGAAAAATTTAGCACCTTCTTAGACGTTCCCCTGAATATTTAATATTTTGGTCAATCTGAAAGTAAAGTCTCAGATCTCTTTACTTTGGGAATATTAAAAAATGTTCAAATTACTTTTTCCAGTTGATTATTCTTTATCTGACTGATCAAAAAAATCAGTTACTCTCACAAGTGACTCCTCCAATATTCCCGTAAGACTACTATGATAACCTCAATACCCATTTCAGCTCCATTAGATGCACATGAGAGACAAGTCTAGAGTTTCCAGCATTGGTGTTACTGCTCTGTAAATGTTAATGGAGATTTGTCCCAGAAAATATCTTATCTGAGGGGAAATGATACATCAGCAACAGCAATAGATGGGACAGACTAGTCCTGATAGATCTCATGGTGCTGACATCCCTCCTTTTGCCAGAAGTTTAACAGCAGGAAAAAAATAAAATAAGTAATTACATAAGAGTAAAAAAAAAAAGTACTTGCATGGATATGGTCTATATGGATATGCTGAATATGACTAGTACACTAAAGCTCTGGAGGATTGCACTGCTATCACAACATGGCTAGCACCTACCAGTTTGCATTGCACAGGTCATCCTCTTCTCTCTCTGCTATCCTGCAAACTTCTTGGCACAACATTCCCAGATGAAGTTGAAGAATGAATCAGAACATGAATTTTAAATATAGAAAACCCAGGATTTTGACTTATTCGTTTCTAGTAATGAAGTCTTGACTGTTATCCATTTGTTTGTTTCCACATCCACCATAAGAGGTCAGTTTTGTACTCTAAGGATGGCATGGAAGTGAAGCTGAATTTGCTCAGGGAACAAGCATGCTGAAACTTCCGTGAGGATTCAGCTGGACCTTGGCTTTAGAGCTTTTTTCAAGGGTGAATTTAGCATCTGCTGGTAGATTGGTGGTGGTACTGAAAATGTGGAAGTAGGCACTGAAAGATTGACTTCTTTGGTCTTATTTTTCGAGTGCATACTTGAAGAAATTGGCAAAGCAGATCCCACACATCTCATCTACCTGTGACTGCAGGGCACTAATATCGGTAACTCTGTTATAATTCTTCAAGGGGTTGAAGGAATCGACACCAAAGAAAGCAAGAGTCTTCCTTTTGTTGCATTTGAGCCTGAAGCACCCTGTGTGTCATGGTATGAACCTAGAGGATTCTCTGCTTTAGAAGAGCCCTGTGAAGAAGAGCCTTCCTCCTGAGCTTGGGGCTGCAGTCAAAAAGCTAAGAAGCAGCTTTGTGTGCAGCAATATTCTACATCCTAAATACTCTCCAGATTTTTATCCACTGTTTTTTTGTTTTGTTTTGTCTTGGGTTTGTTTTTTTTGTTTTGTTTTGTTTTGGTTTGGTTTGGTTTGGTTTGGTTTTTTTGTAAAACAGTTATAAAGTATAAAAAGCATAAGGCAGAGACTTTTGCATAAGGGCGAGCTGCAAGAGACAATGGGTTAAATCTTGACCAAGTGAATCAAATGCACAGGGAATCATCCACCTGCACAGGCTAGAAATAAGATCATTTCAAAGCTCATAACTGAACTTGATGCTGTCCTTTAATGTGCAACTAAACAATTCATAAAGTTCATGGTTGGACTTGACCCCTGTTACTGTGCTCCTTCTTGGCAGTGTTTCTTGGAAAAAGCTATTGCACAGCTCAGTACAGGAGAACAGAGGTTTATTTGAAACAAACCAAGGATTATCCTGATCAGATCCCTACAGACATACTGACTATGGACTAAACAATATGTTGGGTATCAAACTGTACCTGAGACATTTCAGACTGAGAGATCTCCAGATTTCTTTTTCCCCTATAATTAGATTTTTTACATGATTACTTCCTTAATTTGTTATATAAAAGTTTTAAAAATTACATTAAATGATACTCATAGAAATTGAAACAAGGTGTTTGTTATCTTAGTGTTTTGAAACCAGGTTTATTTTGTGTTAGGGGACATATTACCAAATACATGTGCTGCTGCAGTTAGGTGTTACCAGATTTAGTGATCAATATGCCTTTTTGTGTTTTCTATGTAGGTCCAGCTTACTTATCAATTTTGCTTTATTTGATAACTGGTGGGGGGCAGGGCATCTTTCAGCTGTTGTGGAAAACATGTAAGACTTTCATGATGCACAGAATACTCCAAGCTACCACAGCTAGCAGAGCTCCTGAAGTGCCATTAGATGCCTAAACACACTGAAAAACACAAAATGTGTCAGCAGAATACTCTTACACTCATTGAAGTAGTCATGGTGTGCAAGTGAATGGACATGAGTCATTTTGGTGGCAACTCCTGACCTTCACGATTCAGAAGATGATGCAAATATTTTCTTATGTACTCAGCCAGGATAAGTTCTGCCAACACAAAAACCTGAAATCTGATTTGAAACCAAGGAAGTTGCATACATATATGTAGCAAAAACTTTGCTCTTAACCTGCTCTTTGAGTCTGGGAGAAATGGACTATATGAAAGGGACAAAAAATAGGAACAGTCTGACTGTCAAGGTTTGCTTTTCAGACTGCCTAGCTTTAGGCATTGAACTAATGTGAGTCTTTAAAATAAGAAGTTAAATGCTTAGTCTCTCTCTAGAGCAGCTGAGAGAGAGAATTTTCTATGAGGTGTGATTCATCTAAGAAACTTGAGACACTAGAGTCATGTAAAGTTAGTGTATATATGCTCCCAAGGAAATGGACTAATGATAGAGATAACCAGATCTTTAAAAAATACTTTATCAAAGTGGCAAATATCCTGTTCTCACCTGTACTTTGAAACACAGACACAAATTCACATCTTTTCTTTTTAAGTTTTTATATTTTATAAAGTATAATTCTTTCACAATAAATTATAATAATCAAATAGTAAGAAACTGTAGACATCACTGAGGTCAGCATCAGAACCAAGAAAAATAGTAAAATGCAAACTAGTAATGTAGGAATGCAAAGAGCACATGGCACCTGGAACTTTTCTCATCACTTCACTGTGAGGCAGAATTATCTGTTTTAAATTAAGTTGCCTCTGTAGCCGTGAAAGTGCATTTCTTTCTTGTCACTTAGACACAACCATCTCTTCAGGACAGAAATAGCTGAAGTTACCAGAGGCCAATATCTACATATAAAGTTTCTTTTTCAATATAACCATATGTAGCAGTGCACTGTACCCATGGTGATTGGTAGTATTGTTGGATACAGTTCAGAGTGGAATGATCTGTTGGAGAAAAAAATCAATCTAGAAGCTTTCCTAAGATATATTTCAACTTGTCCATTTACTTGAGGAAGAACAGAACCCACTGTATATTAATAAAGACGGGTAAAGCTGAATTTGTTGTGCCAGCAGCTCTTTCTGACCTGTCCTGCAGTGAGTGGCTGCATGGCAGGTGCCTGCTGGAGGTTGTGTACCCCAGAGCTGGGTCTGGACTGTGAATGCTGCTGCAGCTGCAGCCCCACCAGCCTCTCCTGGCACAGTCAGCATTACTTTGGAGTCAGATCAGGAGGCAAAAATGTCATTGTACAGATAACAGGAACATTGCTATTTCTCTTCTTCCTGCTAGGTGACCTGATTTTTTCCTTCTAGTTTTCCTCTTTCTCTTGCCTTTATTCCAACAGAAAGAGTGATGTAGCAGCAATATCAATGGTGATGCTGCTGCTGTGACAAAATGTGCTGCAAGCCTGTGCATTTTTAGACTGACTTAAAATATTTGATCTGTTATTTTTTGGATATGAGGCAACTTCTCCTGCTTCTGCAGAAAGTTCTCCACTCAGTTTTAGGCACTACCTGGACTCAGCCAACAGCTCCCTATATGGCCAAAGGGAAAAATAAGCAGCTCCAAGACATAATTTAGATTTTAGGTGGCTGATTTTTTCTCCATGTAAGCTTCTCTCATCTCATTCAGTACTGAAGAAGCCTAGGAGAGGTATCTCTCAGTTTAGTTGTCTTGAGTAGATTGAATCCATTCAGGATTATGGGACAATATAATTACTCATTTGAGAAGGGAGAAGCAAATTATCCAGTACATAAGCTCCACTGAATGCATGGCAATAATACAGGACAGCAAACTACTTAAGCAATGGAATATCCCTGTCACATTTACTTTAAACATCATAACATTTGCATATATTTGTTTATTTTTATATAAATATATTTACCATCTTGTAGAGGAATAACAAATCATGGGCAACCACTAAAGATCTGTACCCTAAACAAAGATATTATATTAGGTGATGGTAAAGGTGAATGAGTTTGAAATGCAGTAAAAATAGTGAGAATATGGTGATATACATCCTCTATTCTCTGCCGTCTCACATGGAATGTATTTTCATGCCAGACTTTTCTGCTGCTAACTGATCTTTTTTGTTTTTCTTCAAATGGAGTTTCAGACTCGGTTAGTATTATTCAGCTAAAGCTTTTTCTGATGTCTGGACTAAAGAGAATTGCAACTCCAGCTGTCAGGTTCCAGCAGCCAATAACAGCCCTATTTACTTGGAAATTTTGCCAATTTTAATTAGCTGCTATATCTACTAGTATATGCAAGCACTGCACTTAACTTGTACTTTGTCTGAATATGTATTCTTTACCTTAGAAGATCGGTGAAATCCTATGTTTTTATAGTAGAATACAGAAAAATAAAGCTATTTGTGTATTCCTACCACCCCCCTAGTTTTCCAATATATAAAGATTTGCTCGTTTGCTTGCTTTTTACCAGACATGCATCTACTCTGGAAGATAGCTAATTAAGACTGAAAAAGCATTTTGCAGACTTACCTGCAATGTTAATAAACTATTTTTATTTTATGTGTGCATCTATGTGAGTATACATATGTACTCACACATATGGCTGAACATATGCTTAGGACAATTAAAAGACAATATCAAGCAAAACCAAAAACCAAGACACCTCTCTTTTTTCTTTTTTTTTTATTTTTTTTTTCTTCTTATTTTAACATGTACCTTTGATTTCAAAAGAGAATACTTTAGTGGCATTTTGCAGATAGGATAGATAAGTAACTTTCCAGTGAGGCAGTGGTCTTTGTCATGCCATTTTATTTACCCAAGTTGGTTCATTTCTGACATGATTAAAACTTGAAAAACCATAAAGGTCGTGGACTGCAAGTTTAGAAAAGCTCAAACACTTATTTTAGGGTCAAAACTAACTCAGATTAGTTTTCCTATCCTGTCATTGCCTCATCTTAATTTTTTTTACATCTACAACCAACAAACTGGCAGTAAGCAACAACTTCTATAAGTGTACCTTGACCCTGACTTGTGTGAAACATATCAGAACAATACTGGGTGCTTCTAATCACACTATAGGAAACAGCTCTCTGAAAGTGGCTGTCACAGCATGTCACTTTGTCATATTTACAGGCATACAGGTATTTGAAGCACCCCAAGGTATCTGTAGGTAATTGGTATGATGATTCCAATCCGTTGCTAGCTATGAATTAAATATCTAAACACTTTTGGTTAACGAACTAATTATCCTAGTGGAAAATTGTATCTTTGCTTTATTCAGTGAGCTGGAAATAGAACAGAAGCTAGACATTGCTGTTCCCAGCATAACTCTGACTCTTGATGTGAAAGGAGAAGGCAAACAAGTTAAGATATATCTTACTGATGTACATCGTAGACGGTTTAAGACCCCTCACCTAATCTGAGTCTGTCAAAAGAATCTCTGCATTAAATAAGCAGTTTGTAGCAAGAAGGGCGTAGTACTGAATAAAGAGGATAGTAAGAAGAGTCTGACACTTGAAAGGTCTTTGACAGCCTGTGGCCGACTGCTGATAATGTTTAGAATAGACTTATTATCAGCCCTGGTGTATCTTATCAGTATGAACATGGTTGTTTGAAAATTAAACAGCATGGAAAGAAAGGTCTCACACTCAGTATTTTTAATACCTTTGCATTTAAATATGGATTTCTGAAAGATTTTAAACCCCAACAATGCTTCTAGTGTATTTTTCAAATAATTTTCTGCAAAGAACAGGCACAGTCAAGCCACAGCCTTATTTAAATGCATTGTTATAGTACTATTTAAGCGTGTACTTATAAGACCAGAATGAAGCATTTTTATTTAAAATGAGGAGTTTGTAAATGGAAAGAAAAATACAAACATCTCTTTTTTAACCTCCTTTTGTTTGTTCCTTTGTTAATATCTTGCTCTGCTAGGTTTACAAATCCTAAATAAATAGAAATTAGTGCTCCTTACTTTGCAGTCCATTTGCTTTAGATGTTTGCCTTGAGGGACATTTGTGTATTCTACTAATGGCTGCAGCAGAGTGCTGTCTCATTTTCATTCTGGCAAAAAAAGGCCGTTTCCATGGTTACAGTTTCATTTGCTAGAGAGAAACTGATGGCTGTTAGTGATCCCATCATAAGCAACTTCTGTCAGATTTCTTATCAAGTAGACATATTTTGACAAAGTGAAAGATAACACCATAATAAGAGAACTAAGTTGCTACTCTATGTAATGAACCATTTAACATTAAATGAAATGTGAAACCACATTTTTAAGGCTGAAGGTGGAGAGAAAAAAAGTAATATTTATAATTTACAAAAAATAAAAATATTCAATGCTGGAATAATGATCCTACTTGCTTTCTGTTGTCAAGGTAAATCTAGTAGCATAACATTGATTTATATTTTAATAATATATACAAACCTTCACCATCATCTATTTCACAGAAAGACTTCATGGAGCTATAATTACTTTTAGATTTTCTTGTGATACTTCATTTGACTAGGTATGGTCCAAGACTGAGATAGGGGCTAAATGCAATTGCTGGTAGGCCACACTCCACACACACATCTCCCCCAGACCCAGCTCAGACTAAGTCCAGCATTTTGCCCCACGAAATACATGCCATATATATTCAGAAGGAATATTGTGAACTTAGAAACCTGGAAGAATATGGCCCTACCCTTTGTTGCTGTGAGCTGGGCAGGATGCCAGACAACAGACAAGATTTGCCCCAAAATACTCTGTTTTGCAGAAAATGTTTATTGGAGCCCTATGTAACCTGAGAACTGAAGTTAAATATGGTTATTGAAAGGAAAAGAAGACGTATATACTGTTCAATTTAGATGTTTATGTTTCAGATCTTTAAGGTATCATATAAGGATAGCATCACCAGCTCTCCAGGCTATCTTGGTTCACTATCTCAGGAAAGCCTAAAAACCCCTTCAAAAGCTAACCACTGAAGAGGAGTAGAATATAGGGAAAGAAAGGAAATACATCATTGGCATATCAGGATAAAAACAAAATGCCATGAAAATATATCACAAAAGGTTGTGAAAGATGACTGAAATAACAAAGAAAGTAATACTAATGCACTTAAATACTAATACACTGTGCCTGAGGTGTATAGTCTGAGGTTAAGCTGAAGATTTGTAAAGTATATTTGTATTAATCCATACCAAGGTTTTTCTCCTTAGACTTCTCTACGAATCTCCATCTATATACAGATATTTGTTTAAAATTTAATCTCAGCTGAAGCAGAGTATCTGTTCATTATTGCCCTTCACTTCTGCAGTCGTTCAGCTCTACAAGAGATGTGAAATGCTATCAGACTGAAATGATAGTGCCTGATTCTTATCTAAATTGATTTTTTTTTTAGGTTTCTTCAGCACATTTAGAAATGGTATGTAACTCTTTAATCAGTTTTAAGTAATTTGTTATCACCCAGAAAGGTATTGTAGAATAGCTAAGAGAGGCCAGTAAAGTGGTGCAGACCTACTTTACACTCAAAATGTCCTCTGAGATCGGGGCTATATGTGAATTTCATTTACTTCTAAAAAGCCTAGAATCTTCCAAAGGTTTTTCTGAGATACAAAAGCAGTTGATGTCCTGTAGATTCACATTTAATTCTTTATTATTATAAATTCTGTATAGTCCATGGATAATTGAAAGAGTTCACTTGCCTGTCCTGACTTGTGTTATGCTTAAGCATAATCTTAGTTTTAAGGTACCCATTGAGCATTTCTGGTTGCTTTTGACGTTTTAAATATTACTTACAAGCACAGTGTGAGCTATCTTGAAACGTGGGCATCAGAACTCAAATGGCACTGAGTTCATTCTTGTGTATGTATTCACAAGATACAATCACAGAATCACGGAATCACAGAATCACAGAATCATAGGATGGTTTGACTCAGAAGGAACATTAAAGACCATCTGCCAGGGGCATGGATACCTTTCACTAGTTCAGTTTTCTCAGAGCCTACCCCATCCTTCAGGACTGAATTCTACAGTAACACTGTCAATGAGACAGAACGTGTGTTTCTGGAAACTGAGTTAAGAAGCCTATGTCAGCATCTATGAATGCATGGCTGAAACCAAAGGACTTCTGTGAAGTCCAGCTGATGAGGTCCTGCTCTTTACACAAGAGTCAGCCATGAGTTTCTTTCATACCCAGGATTGCATTGACTTGAATCCAGAATGAGTTCCCCTGTTATAGCTCTTTCAATGAGCTTAAAGGATTGGATCTTCTACAGAAACTGGCACTGACCTACTTCAGCTTCCACTGAAGTTAATGATAAAACTCTCTCTGGTTTGAACTTGAGCAGAGTTAGGTCCATGGTACAGCCATTTGAAAAATCCCACTCCATATGGTTTCTAAAGAGTTAGTGATGAACAAAAGGCACTGAAGTAATCCATACTTTTCAGATGGGATTTCTAATGTACATATAATAACATCAGTGACACAGGAATTGAATGCATGGCACTCTATTAAATTCCATGAGCTATAATACCATGTTTCTCAAACTGTGGTAATGTTAATATCTGTGTTTGCTCAGCGGCTGTGCTTTGCCACAACTTCAGGAATCTGTTTATGAATTGGAGGCAGGGTAAATATCTCCAAGTCATGAATAGCAGCTGGGTGAGAATAGATGCAAGGCCTGAATAACTCAAGAGCTATCACTTATCCTCAAAAGACATACAGCTTCCTCAATGACTCTAATAAATGTAAATCAGATAGAGAGAAAACAGATAGGTTTGCATTGGTACTCTAGAAAGGCATCCCTAGAACATAAAATTTTGAGTTGGAACACATTTCTTTACCTTTTTCCTTAAGCACAAGCTTAAGATGATCACGCTTCTGCATTTGCTGAAGGTGGTGGTGTGAGAATCTTTCCTTTTTCTTTTCATTACACACCTGATGTTTACCACAATAACCACAAGGATTGAAATAGTCCCTTTTTTTCAGAAAGAGTGGCAAAAGGGGCTTAACTGCATTGCCAATATTACCAGAAATGTAAATTTAAGATAAGCCTTTTTAGTATTATGATTAAAATATCTAAGTGTTTTAGAGTCAGAGTTGCCACTGCAGTTCAGCCCTTCTCTGAATTCTCTGAATTCCTAAATTCTTCAATGCTTTGCTTTTACAGTTTGTAATTTGAAAAACAGTTGTTATGCTGTCAGTTCTAGGAACAGTCAGTCCTAACATTTAAGTGTCTAAGAGTTTTATATGTTTGACTTTCAGTGGGATTTAAGAACTTCCTTCCCATAGCTCTTTCTAAAAAATCACAGATGAGGAATTTGTAACCTCTACTGATTTTTTTTCATGAAGAAAAATTATTGTGTAGATATATTTATTTATTATTGCCTCAGTGAAAAATGCCATGTCACCTCCTTGTGCCACAGATCTGCTTGGGCAAATTGACAACTGTGAGCAACAATGAAAACTGATGACTTCATAGCCTTGCCAAACACTAGGGGAAAAGGGCTGTTCATTCTGCCCATGGGGCAGGAAGGGCTTTTTAATGGCCCAATATCCAAGATTCTGCCCTGTAGGAAGAGGAAAAGTTCTGACTCAAGTTGTTTCCTGTAGTAAAAGCAAATCTAGTAGCATTAGCAATATACTAACACACCCTGGGTCTGACATGTGAGTCAAAGAAGCTCCCCCAAGCTTACATAGTAAATATCAAGGTGCAATTTTTTGGCAGGGTTTATCAGAGACAGGTATTTTTAAGAGATAAGTCTCATCCTACAGGAAAGAGAAAAATGAACTTTTTGGAATTCATGTTTAAGTCACTCTACATGTACTGATGTAATGTATTTTCAAAGCCATTCATGTCAGCAATGACATCAGTTTTCCCAGGACATATCTCAGCATTCATGTGACACATCGAAGGGAGAGAAAATGTAGCAGAATTTACCATTCCCCAAAAAGTTGAGCTCAGATATGTACTACAGAAAGTATTCTACCTATAAAGTATTCTTGATTTTGTGATATCACATGAATTTACATGGTATAAATTTAATTTTTCACTTTCTAACTGATCTCAGAACTGATCCCTTCAGAAATATTGAGAATGGTAAACATGAAAAAACAGACAGATAGACAAATCCTGTGCTTTAAGAATCTTAAAAGCCAGGGCAACCTGTATTTTACCTACAAGGATGCTCAGAAGATCTGTTCATGCTGCACATGTACCAAAAGTTGGAAATGTTTCCCAGCAGCAAAAAGCAGATTTAGCCAAAGCACGAAATATTTCAAAAGGTTCCTGCAAAGTGTGGCATGTAAGGTGTGTTTCTTTTTTATTTAATATAAAGAAATCAAACTTTTGGAGTGAAAAACTTCCCAAAATCTTTCTTATTGAAAACACCATATGTAACATTTTCCCATCATACAAAGAAATCACCTTTTTTTAAATCTTTGTCTGTTCAGGAACTTCAGCAAGACAGATTTTGTCCTATAAGTAAACAATAAGAATTTTCCAATGAGAAAATGAAATTTCCCAAGCAATTTTCATGGTTTTTGATTTTTTTTCTTTTCCTACTAGTTCAATCATTCCTGGAGTCGAAAGAAACCTTTTAGCAATGTAAAGCAATACTACAAAATAGTTCAGTGACAGGAAGTGAAAAATAATGTATCTTGTGGGGAAATTACAGAGTCATCTAATTAGACAGGATATTGTGACATGTAATTAGTTTATGTTTGCTGAGTACTTAAAAAAATGCAAAGCTCTTTATAAATGCTAACAATTAATATTTAACCTAGGCATATGTAATTAACAAAAGCCTGTTCTAGGCAAAGCATTAGGGCTAATTAACAAGCCTATTTTCATATCATATTCTACATTTCCCTAAGATACTAGAACCTTGCTTCAAATAAAGGAGTACTGAACCTGTAGAGTGCTCTTAAATATCAAAACAGGAATTCAAATTTTGGGTTAGGTTTGAGGATTTGCTTTTTCTTTTGATAAGAATGTATCCCACACAATATCATATCACTCTTTTCCAAAGTATTTGTGGGGCTGTTTTTGGAAGGATTCCACTTAACCAAGTCTTACTTGACTTCTGAAAATTAATGAGATTAAATCACAGAAGAGTTTGGCAGCAGGCTGAGCAGCCATCATTCCCATTTCACTATCACAGATGAAAGCTGGAAATAATTCCACAATGTCAATGTACTCACAACAGCACGAGCCATGGCGTAGGAGAATTTATCCAGGCCTATCTTAGCCAAGGAAAAGGTCAGATTTGGGATCCAAATTAGGTAATGTGATGGAAGCTAGTAATACTCTTTGCTGACAGTGACAAAAGTCTATTTTTTTTTTGCATTCAGGCAACCAAAGTTCAATTCAAAAGGCATGGAAAAAAAAGTCTTGAATTGCAAAAATGAAGCAGCAGACATCTCGTACATAGCAACCCTGTATTTAAGCCAAAAAAAGTCTTTTATGATATATGGTGTTTATACAAAGAATAATGATTTCTGCTATTTCCATCCAGCTTCTCTGTGTAGATTTGTACAACTGTAAATTTTGCTTGTTACGTGCTTGAACTTTAGCTACACATTCTAACAATAAAAATGTTGTGCCCAGACATTTTTGTTATGCTTTTGTTCTGCAAGGAAAGCTTAAAATTCTTGTTTTCTATGAAGGAAATAGAATCTGATGCTTGAACGGAAAAACCCCCAAACAACTAGTCATAACCAAACTTTGATTTTGTGGTCTGTAGAGTATGAATTTTCCTCAAACAGAAATGTATAATTCTGCTGGTCAAAGTGTATCTTAATTCATGTAAGATGAGCAATACCTGTAAAATTATTAAATACTTAACTGATGAAAAATTGAGTTAGAAAAGTCTTCCTAATCAGTAGGATTAAAATAGAGACAGTCTCCAAGGATATACTTGCAGGCTGTTTTACTGAGAAATTGCACAGAACACACTCAAAGTGGGACAGAAACAGAAGGAAAAACATGGAATGAGTAGAAAAAAAAAATCCAGCCATAACACATATTAGTGCAATGTGAGAAAGTAAAAAAGCAATAAACAAAAATAGATATTGCATAAAATCAGTGCCTGGAAAGCTGAGGGAACAAAATGTGCCTAATGACTGTCCTGCAAACCTTTACTGAGGAAAATGTTCTGTGCTCATGCAAACAGCTCTATTTTTGTTAGCTGGACTGTCCATGTAAGGATAAAATTTTGCAGCTGAGTTCCTGAAAGACTTAAAAGTATACCTATTTGCTTGTTCATGTCTTATTAATATAATATAATATAATTTATCTCCAGTTACTTATTCTGGAGACTCAAATAAATCTTAACATTAATTTCTAAGATCCAAAATCAGGAAAATATATTTACTATATATATACTGTAACAGAATTCTCGCTTATTTTGAATGAGTACTTATCTAGTGGCCTTTTTCCTTCCTCTGAAACTAGTAATTGTGGACACAACCCTTTAAATTTCTATCCATTTGGTCTAAGAATCAGAACAGTATTTTAAATTATTTCACAAAAAGAATCTAGCTAATATCAAAGAAACCCCCAACACATTCCAACTTCCAGTTTGATCTCTACAAGTTTTCTTCTCCAAGCCCTGAGGATTACATACCAATGTTATTTTTCAAATTACTGTTTCAGTTTTCTGGACTCATGGTAACTTTAGATAAATGCATACTTTCATTCCAGTTGATACATGATCTTCTTTTAGACTGTAGCTGAATTAATTTAAAATTACAGAAATATACAGAAAGTGGAGACACAAACCAAGTGGTCTTAACAGATGTGATCTCATCAGGGTTCCATTTGTTAAAGGAGATCATTGAATAATAACTAAAAGTTAATTAGATCTAATTGCCAATTAGAAAGGAAAAGTAATTTGAAACTATCTGCTGCCAGTGTCTTATTATTACCTTGGAGAAGCTTAAATCTTGAAGAGGGCATGCTACCTGCCATATATTGGTTCTAGTGTGCTAAGTCCATTGCTAAATTCTGGTTAATTACAGGTAATCTCACAGACCTTGAAAGATGTGAAGGAAGGACAAGCAACTTGTCTTGAAACACCAAAAATACCGAAGGACTCACTAACTTGCTCTGTTTAGAAAAACATATGCTTTTCTTTTTGTTTTGTAATAACTTTGGAGTTATTAGCTTTGAGAAGGAGGTAAAGTGAAGCCAGTCTGTAGAGGGACACTGAGGTAATGCTTAGAGTGGAGGGATTTGTGTCTGTCCAAATGAAGAACCCTTGGTAAGGGGACAGTAGGACAAGATGTGTAGGTGTAACACACACCCTTGGCACCCAGGATCATCATCTGTACAGTGAAGGTGACTTACACCCATTGCTACAGAAACAACCCCATGTGCTTTGTCTAGTAGGTACACTTAGTGAAATACACCCCTGGAGAGACAAGAACTCGAAATTTCCATGAGTCATACATATCTTAATACATATTTAGAGAAATAAAAGGGTACTATGACATACATCATAGTTGAGAAAGAAGGGTTGACAACAATGCAAGGCCATATGGGGTGTTGAGGTCAGTCAGTGACTGTTTTGCACTGAACTATTTTGATCTCTCTTCAAAAACTAATGTGGGCAGTGGTGTGAGCAAGCTGGAGAAATACTTCCTTTTATCTCCTCAACCTCTCTTCTCTCCCAACTCAAGGAAGCTCAAGGTATGGTGCAGTTGAGACAGTAAGTCACAGGGAAAATAATGCAAAATGTCAGGTTTAGGAACTTAGTTCAGGGCCTTGTTTTTATTATTATCTTGATCCTTAATTTTTCTAATGAAATATTATTTTTATGAGAAGCAGCTTTTTAGATACCTCAAGAAACTGTAACTTATCTTTGAACCCAACTCATAAAAACTCAGGCCTACCTAATAAATTCAATTTTTGAAGGGCCATCATTATTGTTGATTAATCAACAGTTACTTCAGCTGGCTCCTAAAATTCCAAACAGGAGAGTTAGCATTTCCAACCAAGTCAAGCACTTAGAAGAACAATGTTACCATAGTCTGAAATCTCTGTGTAGCCTTCTTCAAGGGAGCTTCTGTTCCACAAAAAACATCCCATAAGAATTCTAGTCTTGCTGCTTAACACAAAACCCCCAACACATTCATATTTTGAGCCTTTCCACCTGAGATTTTCTACTGCCATACTGGTATTTTAAGGTGGGATTAGTACAACTTGTTTTGGATTTTCTTGATTTGAAGGAATTTGCTCTGGGCTGACATGGATCACCCTTTATTTTGTAATTAAAATGTATATGTCAACCTCTACTGGTGACTTGCCATATGTAGTTACTCAGTAGAATCTACTGACACCTTTCACTGCAATATCCAGAGGATGGACTGGATCTTCTTTTTCAGAACCTTTCCCAATGTAGCAAATTTGTCATCACTTTGGTGAAACACTGCTGTCCCAACCTACTGGGCTGACATTGAAGATCTTTAAATAAATAATACATTGTCTGAAGTAAGAATGGATGGATAAGTCCAGGCACCTTTCACTAAGTTTATGTTCTGGATTCACACTGCAGACCACACTTTGACTAAAAGAATTATTAGAACTAGCCTTAAGGGCACTATGGGAAAATTTTGAAAGGAGTAGAAAGTCCCATCTCAGGTCTCGTTATGAAATGAAAGACCTACTGAGATAAAAGTGACATGTAAATTCTTTCCCATAATTCTACACATTAATAGTATTTCTGCCTTAAGGATTTAAGGAAATATTTGTTTTTGCCTCCTATCATAAAAAAGAGTTATTTCTTTTTTGTTTAGATCACCTTAAACAAAATATCTATAATCTGTACATTTTCCAGTTCCAATATGACCTTTTCATAGCATATTTATTCTTAACAAACAATTGTTGTCAGCAGCCCATGCAACTCCTTAGTAACCACAAAGACATTCTGTGTCAAAGTCTCTAACCACTTCTATGTTTTATAGTTTCTGAGCATAAATACAAATAAACCAGCAAAGAGTCAGTAAGAATGAAAGCAACAGCAGAAATAATATTCACCAAAATTGCAGGAGGAAAGTAGGGGCAGCAAAAATTCATCTATCAATACATTGCAGGAGATTGCCTTACTGAATCTGTCTGGTTCCATAAATACCAGAAATACAGAGACATATTTGGTTTTTTCTTTTTTACTTTTGTTTCATGCTCTCTGCCCTCATTCAGCACACATTTACTTATCTTAGGTTGAGCAGTTACATTGCTCTGTTGATCAAAAATAACTCAGGATATTACAAAGCATATTCTCATAAAACCTTTTCACATTATAAAAGTATCTTCCGATTTGTTTTATTATTATTATTATTATTATTATTATTATTATTATTATTACTTCTTTTCAAATGGCACATACATTCACTGGAAGGTGGGAAGGAAAATGAGGAACCGTGGTGCATCTGCTTTATAACAGTAATTTTCATTAAGGAAGAAAAAACTTAACCCCTTGCCTCTTGTCTTCAGGAAGACAAGTGAAAAGTTTTATTGCTTAACAGAAAATGCTATTTAAAGCTCAGAATGTATTCCTAGTACTTATAAGAGTAATCCCAACAGATAGCTAGCAAAGTCACCTACCAAATGACCTTATGTGGAACTCTGTAGCTTGTCTATACTATCAATATTACATTCTTGTTTGTATTGTGCACAGTAAACTCCACAGATATTTTCTAATCTCAAAAACCATGAGGAAATTCTTAACCACATGAAATTTCACAAGCACTGTTTTGTTGCACTCGATGGGAAAGGCTGACCTTTTTGTTGTCATAGTACAAACCTCTCCCTTGTCAGCAAACAAAAATCCATTATCTGTTAGTAATATAAGGCCTATGGCACAGAGGCTGGACTGGTATTAACCCTTCTGACTTGGTCCTGCAGCCAGCCCAGGTCAAGCTTAAAATGTGACTGTGAAGTTCTGCACAGAGACCACATCTTCTTTTGCGTAAACAGCCATGAAAAGTTGTTTAGGGTAAATTATACATGACAGTAGGGGAAGCAAAAGAAAGCAGACATGAAGCATTAATTGACTGATTAACTTGTTTTATTCATTCTGATTAAATTTCTACTATCAGTGATCACATGTTCACCTGGAACTTGCTGCATTATTTAGTGTGGAAGTTAGATTTCCCACTCCATCAGACAAAGCTGAACATGGCTTAAGAAATGCCCCTCTAATGAGCTACTTTGTTCTTTCAGCCTAATCCATAACTTAAATTATCACATTTACATTTCTTATGCTAGGATTTCCAGTCCTCGAGGCCAAAACTGATCTCAAGTCACAGGCAAGCAGTCCTTGGTCTTGCAGACCCCCCCCCCCTCAGGTGGTGTTCAGGGTAGGAGAGCACAGCCAGGCTGTGGTGTGGGTGGGCAAGCTGCACGCTGGGCCACTAATGAAAGAGGTGGCAGATTCACACTGGAGCTAAGAACCTGGAAGGCATCACAGGACACCAGGCAGAGTTGTTGGTGCTAAGGCTCAGGCAGCAGCACCCAGAGTTGAACATCTAGTTAAAGAAAATTTAAAACAAAATCAGGTGTTTGTAGCTTGATGCAAAATCCATTATCATCGATGGAAAGGTGTCTGTGTAGAGGCATTTGAAAACTCCAGATGACAGTAAGAAACAGGAAGGCTCTAGGGTTTCTAAAAATAAAAGAGCAACATCTGTAACTTAGTGGATCTTACCAGTGGCAATAAATGTGAAGAGGTTCCACTGAGAAAGTTGATGTAGAAATGAATATGGGACAAGTGACAGAATCTGATCCAAGTCTAGGACGGAAGTCTTAGGACAGTCAAAAGAAAAAAAAAAGATATTTCACTTGAAGATGATTATGCATTTTGCCCTCTTGCTTTGTCCCTATGACTCATAAGACAGTAAATTCAGTGGGGGCAGAAATTGAATGCAGGGTGAATGCTGAGCGATATTTTAGCTTTTTGGAATCTGACCCACTTTTACTGTTTCACTGACTGAGTAGCCTGTGGCTTTTGTTCTTTAAAACTTGATATTTGCATTTGGTGGACAATTTCAAGTTGCTAGAGTTATTTGTATAGTGGGCAAATTTCTCTTTTGCTTAGTGGCTAGTTTTCAATTGTTTTTTAAATTTGGTTTCTTTTCCCTATGGTAATGGGTCTTGACAGCATGATTCCCTCTTGGGGAAATTGGACATATGTAGCTTTTAATTTCTTCTGGAGAAAGGAGCAGCTAAATTAAAAGTAGCAGTATGCTTCTCACAAAAGGACAATTTTTCTACCCAGCTTTGAGTAACTTTGTGGGAGAAATCCTACTCCCTGCTGGGGAACAGTTGCCAGTGGCTCAGCACATTCCCAGTAAGCATGTCATTTTATCACAGTTTCCCTAAAATTCCCTTAATTCCACACATGACAGAGTAACCACAGAGTTACAAGAGAATTCATCTAAGAGAGAAGGTCCCAGTCATCCCAATTAGAATATTGTTTGGGTGAACAGCTTGTGCTTTGGCCTTCAAACAAGAATGATCTTTTAGGTAAGATATTAATGAAACTGAGTTTGATTGCAGGGTATCTCATAGCCTCTTGTGAACAAGGCTCCTTATTTGTCCATGTCCTGGTTATGTACTAGCAGTGATTCCTTCTCTTGCAGAAGAGTTCTGAAGAGTTCATTAATATTTGTGAGGTATTTAAATGAAGAATTTACTGAAGAAGAAATAATTCAGGGTTGCTCGCCTGGGTGCACACTATTATTCCCAGCACAAAAGAAAACAAAACAAATCCCTAATTGATTCAGAGTGTTGAGGAAGTGTTCTTCCATGTTCCCCAGATGGTAAAAAATCTCAATGTATACAAAATATCAATAGGACAAGCAATTGTGCTTGAAGCAGAAACTTTGACGCTGTGCCTCAACTTAACTAGAACCATCTGCTTGTGCATGAACAGTAGTAAAAGACTTGAAAAAAACACAAAGCAGAGTTCATGCACAAAACCAGGTGATAAGTACCAGTAGAATGCAATTCATTGCAAAGTGAGAAGAACAAACTTATCAGATGTACTCAAGAACCGGCAAACAGGTCCAATTAAAAAGCAAACCAAACTCCTCAGTAAGTTTGACCTTGCAATTAATCACCATAGTTTAGGGATGCAACAATGGCAGCCTAAGTGATAGTCAGACGAGCAAAAGGCCTTCTGTGAGATGAGGGCATCATCTGGAAAACAAAACTTATGAATTTGATCACTGGTATCTGCAATTGGTATTTCAGAAAATAATGTTTGTAGTGCATTGCAGAATCACCATGGCTAGCTCAAGTATCCTGTTAGACAGAAGTTCATTTGAAAATTTGATTTACAGTCAGTTTAAAAAGAGGCACTGTACATGACCAGAGGGGAAAGCAAGAGATGTGAATATAATGCTCAAAATTTTGATGTGTTTATTATTATTATTTTCCCTCAGATTGTCTTCAGTGTTTTAAATCTCAAGCCTTGAATTTACAGAAAAAAGTGTTTGTGGAGCTGAGGTAAGGGAGCAGTCAACATGCATTACAAAATAAAAGTATTTTAAGTTTTAGGTGCATCCTCACGAGATGCAAGTGGCAAGTGAGCTCAAATGAAATGAATACAGAATCTGAATCACACAAAATTTACTTCAAGATTCTAGCAATATTGTCAATGTTCTCTGGTACATTTGATTTCAAGTAATATGTTTTATATTTCATTACTCTATTACGTTAGAACAATTACTCTACAATTAATAAGAACTGATTACTTTCTCTAATGAGTCATTGTTTACCATTGAAGACTATTAGTTTAGCTTAAGGTCTTGAGCCTAAAAGCACAATTTTTGCAAAACACTTAAGGCAATCATAAGTCCATAGAAGCCTTCCTATAACCTATTTTACTGACAAACAATTACATTTTAGATTGAAGAGGTGAAATGATTAAGAATATTTGACTTAGTTGCCATGACAGCATGCATTTTTCATCAGGCAGAGTGTAATTACTACAATTTCAATGATGTAAAATCAAGAAAGATGATAACAAACAGCAGAACCATGGAGATATTGCCATTGCAACCAGGTTGCCATGGCAACAGTGATAATAATCTCAGTGATAGATGTTTTCTCTTGCTCTTTCCATTTTGTACGGTTATAACATTCAGAGCCAGTTTTTACCACAGCTTTTTATAGTTTATTAGACTGTCAAAATAGTTTATGAGATGTTGTTGCAAAGGAAATGACTGAGTTCCGCAGCCTAATAAAAATGCCAAATACTCTGTTTACATACTGCTCCAGCATTTAACAAACATTAAAAAATTGTATGAAAAATGATTTGATATTGTATCTGTATTAATCAATTTGCAAGGCATAAGCGCTGTCACTGAAGGTCAAATGAATACCTTCCAAGCATTACTTTTAGAGAGTCCTTTTAAAGTTTATTCTTGACACCATGCTGCCAACTCATTTTACCTGAGCTGTGCAAACCAAGCAGCTCTCAGGAAATGCTTCATAATACCAGATAGTTAGCTAGAAAAATCATATTAATGATGTAAATAATTTAGGAACATTTAATTACTTGACATCAAAGAAGTGGTCAATGCAGATGAAATAATATGTTATTTACTGAAATTATACCATAGGCAGGAGAGAATGTAAAAAAAGAGTAAGATAATGTCTGCACGTTTTTGTAGGTATGTGTAAATATACATACACACAAACTCTCATGTGCATGTGCTATTTTGTGCAATATTTTTGAAGTGTATATAGAAAGACGGAGGATAAATAACATCTTCACTCTGTTACCTCCTACGCTATAGAGATATCAGAAGGCATTGATTAGTAGAGAGGCATTGAGATTTACCTCTGAAACATAAACAACTTCCCTTTTTATAGTTTTAAAAACTGACTTTCTAAATCTAAAAAATAACCCTTAAGGAGAAATGTACTTTTAATGGGAATTTTTAGAACTGTTTGCAAAAGAAATAGTCAAATATCTGTTTTTATTTTTCCCTATCTTTTTCTCCCAAAGCTTAGCAACAGTCACTATCCATCTTAAAAAATAATTATGTATATATTCTGAGAAATAAACACATTCAAAATCCGAATAATGTCTACAAAAATTATTGTTCTTCATTGAAGTAACCCCATATTTATATCCATAACTAAAATAATTGCTAGGACTGCAGCTTTTCCTCCCATCCAGTTTGGCTAGCTGCCTTATTCATTTACTCAGCACTCAGGCCTCCAGTACAGAACAAAACCCAGAGAGAGGAAGGGATGGACTCTTGAAATGCTGTGGTTGAACAGGTGGATAATGGGAATGTACAGAATATACAGAAAGGACATGACTGATTATGAACTGCCTTGAGGTGTTAATGTGGATTTGGGGACCAACAGGGGAGACTGTTGCCATAATACCAAGACACTGGTGAGTGATGGCACCAGTTTCAATTGTGTTGCTCCCCAAAACTTTTGTATTAAAGAGCACAGCTCCTACGTCATTGGACCTGGCTCTGCTCATCCCATGATATGTAGAGGCAAATGTGCATACTGTATTTCCTCAATGAAAATGGATATATTTCCTATTTAGAGAATTTTTCACAGGTTCTGAAGTTTTTCTTTAGTATTTGAGATAACTATGACCCACAGTGGTCAGTCACTCTTCAATCTTGGTTATTTCTTTTGAAAAGAAAATAAAAAATGCAAAAGTACTGAAAAAAGCCAAACAGTTTGTTACTAGAACACTATTAAGTTCTACTGACCACTTATTCTTTTGGTGCTTATACTTTTGATAAACTATAGGATTTTCAAATTTTAGCTCATGGTCAGGGGGAAAAATAATAGATATCTATCTACCCCATGCCAAGTATGAATTTAACTGTATACACCTCATTATTGTTAGTGGATTAGATGTGCTTACATTTGCTATATCACTTGGAAACTTTTTCTGTAGACGTTAAATGTGTAACAACATGCAAGTTTGGGTGAGAGAGGATGAGAAGGAAGTCTGGTCTCCAAGAAGATCTACTATAAATGTTGACAAATCATGCACATTACCCGAGATTCATAATTGAAGACAAACTCAGAGATATTTTAAATCCTACCAATTTTGTTGAGACTACAGGACCAATCCTAACAGCACATTTCACATTATTTCTTCAGTTCAGTTTTAACAGATTCTGAGACTGAAGCATTTTTATTTTATATCAAATTTTTTTGCAGTGAGAATTGGGTCCTGGTACTCAAATATAATTCCCTTCTCCCAATTTCATATTACTACCCTTAATTATGCTTCCTTGCAATTAAATAATTTAGGTTTAAGTCTTGTGTTGATTATCAAATATTTGTAGCTCTATTTTCTTTTTATTTGTGATTTAATTAAACTATATTCACTAGAAGACACAGTCATCTTAAGAGAAACTTTTTTGCTGAATGTCCTGTTACTTTATGTTCTTATTGATACTAAGTATAAATTCTACCTCCAAAATCCCCAAAAAGGAATTAAATAAAAACAAAATTTAGTTGGTAAGGTGAGTCAAGAGAAAGAGTAAGAATGCCTTCAACTACTTTAATTCTTCTTTTGAAACCAAGCAGTTTTCAGGCTGGTGGCACTGCTTTAAATAAACTTCTCTAGCCAGAGGTGCCCATCCCTCCAGCCAATTAACCACTTCTGGTTCTGTGCTTTAAAGCTTTTTCCAGATTCACGACACCTATTTTTTTTTTGATAATGTGGAGCCAAAAAAGCCCACCGCCATGCAGTAGTCTAACTGGGATGACACAGAATCTGCAGAGATACTGTTACTTGCCTCCTTTACCATATGATGTCTTTGTGCATGCAAGCCTAAATTTGCACTGCCCTTTTTCTGGCAGCTGTTACACATTGCAAACTGATGAATACTTTGCTGTCCACAGTTAATTCCTTGTGTTTCTTGCACCACGATTACTTCCCAGGTTTCTCTCCTTCATCAAATGAACATTCGTGCATTATATCTGCCAAATGTTATTATACGTCATGCCAAATTTAATTTTTCTCTTTTTTTGTTTATACAGTTACAGAACAGAGTGCTTTTCATATATTTCTTCTTGGCCTTTGAGGTGTTTAAACTTCTTCCAGTCTTTGAATTTCACTAACAGACCTGACTACTAACAACTTAACAAAAATTATAAATAACTTCCAGTGATCATCAATCCTGCCTGTGCCTTCCTAGACTTTCTTCAACTCAGTGCATTCCATTTATCATTACTTTGTATTTATTGTTTTTTGGGTCACTTTTCAGATCTCAGAACAGTCTTTTTTTTTGAGCTTAACTACATCCCCAAGCCTTATTTGTATCAAATGCTAGGTGTAAATGCTAGCTATCACCTATCCGCCAATTTTGCAGTTTGAAGGAAGTAAAGAAAGAATGAAAGAAAAAAAACATCATCTGGAAGGCCATATGCTTGAGACTTGCCTTGTTCTTAAAGTTAAATTTGTTATGAATTGAGATTATGTTGGGGATTCTCAGATCTTCTGTTTGGAATACACATAAAATTTCCACTAATTGTAAAGAACATTAATTATGGCCTTTAAGGATCTGCCTCTGCTTTCTGACATGGCAGAAAATTCAGCACATATTGCCAATCATTCTGTAGACAGCCTCTTGTAAGGCATGTCCTTGGAGATTTTAAATGGTGAGAGGGCTTTTTCCTGATTTTCCAGACAATGAATGAATTGCACTAACATGAATAAACAGAAGGAAATTTAAACAGAAATTACAGCTTTGACATTTTATTTTTTACAGCTAACTGAAAATTCAGAGGCATTCTGTAACCTTTAATAGTTCCTGAATGCACAGATAGTTAACTGGAATGATCACCTACAAAAGAAGCTGGAAGAGATTTCCCAAGAATGGGAACCTGCATGCCAAGGAATGGGATAACCCTCTGCCCCTCAGGTTTTGGTGCTGATTGTCAGTTTTGGAGTAAAGATGAAACAATTCCTTTTGCTGGGTGTCTAAGCCATTGCTGTTTTTGAATGGAATTACATTCTAGAGTATGGGATTAACACGCCCAGCTTTCCTTGAAAAGGGAAGGAATTGAAAACATTGAGTCTCAAGAAGCAGTACCCTTCTTCAAACAGAGGAAATGAAGGTTCCTGAAAGAATGACACAAAGCACTGAAAAAAAAGTGTATCCTCACCAACATGGTGATAACAAATTACAAAGTCTGCAGGTTGCTCTGAGTTGCTCCCACTGTGTAAGCCTCCATCCGTGCCTGTGAGAGCCCATCAGAAATGCTGATGTTGTTTTGCAGAATAACATCTAACCACCGACACAGCACCGTGAAGGAGAGGTGCTGTTTGTCCAGGGCAATAAGTGATCCTTTGGACTTGGTCACCATGCTGACAGCTGATACACCTTGAGGCATTTTAATCTTCTGGCCCTGTGCCAACACCTTGCTCTATCTAAATGCAGGACACATCTGCTTATGGTGGGTATGTGACAAAACCCGAGCTGCAGTAATCGAGTAAGATAGTGTTGCTAAAGAGCTTATAATGGAATTTCTTTTTAGACAGAATTTCATCTGTAATTAAACTTCCCACCTGTCCACTGTCCCTTCTTTTAATTATACCTGATGCCTCCTGTCCCATAAAATGCTGATATATGGAACCACTTATTGTCCCTGAATTTAAGGATTCATTAATTGTTGCCATTGTGTGCTATCTCATTATGAACATTGCAGGGGAAAAAAAAATCACAACTAAGTGTGGCTAGAAATCCTAAAATGCTATAGGTGAAGTTCTGTGTTGGTATTGAGCTCAGGGTTATTGAACAAAGCATAGCTGATGTCATCTATAATAATTTATTTGGAAAAAATATGCAAGCCAAATACATTCAGAAAGAAGGAACCAATGTGTTTCAAAGCCTTAGCAGATGCCTTGCTGTCATTTTCCTGAATGAAATTCTTCTTCCTGCCTGTCTTTTCCTGCACCACTTAGAACACAGGAAGAGTGGATGTTGGCATGAATGATAGAAAGACCTTGTGATGACCCTCTGCACCTGAGAGAATTCTCCTCCAAACAATATTTGGATGATTTTTAAAACAGATGTGCAAGTCTTAAAACCCTCATCCCAATTGCCCAAGATATAGAAGAAAAACGAATTAAAATATAGATTGAAAATGTCTTTTGATATTAAAAATCATTTTCTGAGGAACGTTTTAGAGCAATTTTCTGTCTTATGCATTTTATCTTGCCACTTTTCCAATTGACTATTATTTCCCTTGCTCTCATGTGGATATATCCTGAATAACATCCTAGAGGATATTAAGCTATGCAACAGTAAGAAAGAGCTCAAGGAAACTATTGCAGCTTAGTCTGCCTCTCAGTCTACTTTGGATTTAAATGGCCATGGTATTTAATTTTCAGGGATCCCAGCTCAAATTTCTTCTTCCAACTTACAGAAACTTTTCATGCTTTCTGTCTGGCAGCCTCTATAAAAGCATGCATACCACTGCTAGTTGCCAGTGTATTTTCCAGGCACTATGTCTTTACTTGTTAAGGTTTCTGGATATTTTTTCTCTTTGTCTTTCTATCAGAAAAAAGGAAATGCATTTAATACACAGCCCACAGAAAGTCTTTTGCATTGGGATTAAATGCAGTCTGTTCCCTTTTGTGACCCTAAACCCTCGAATACTTGGTCAGATCTATCAGTCAAACAATATTCACATTTTTTTGCAATGTTAAAACTCCTGAATTTGAACAGATTTAACTGAACTCTTCTTTTAAAAGATCCTAAATTACTAAAACTGCTTGCTGTGTATTTTTATAAGAAGGCTTGAAATTTTCCATTACTGGTTTTGCAAATGATATATCTCTAAATTCTTTTATGTAGCATGAAATTTTTGTTATGATTTGATGTGTTTTTCACTATCAAAGGTTACCCTGGACAAAGTACATATTACAAAGTCTGAATTACTTTCTTTTGAAATGATATAAAACAACAAAGAAAGAACAAATGGATATCATACAGGACAGGGCAATCAGCCTTTTAGCAGCACTACATGAGTCACATTTGAATTTATTTTACTGGCTGTTTTTCCTGTTGCTGCTATACATATATTTGGAGATTACTTGTGCTGTGTGTCAGTAGACCATGGATATAAGATGCCAGGGGCACCTAGGGAGCAATTTTCAGTGATCATATACCCTTTGCTCTATCCCAGCAATCTGGGATGTCTATGACATCTTCTATTCTCATGCTGGATGTTTCTGTGGGGAAAAGTGAGCACTTCAGTACTTCTACAGTTTCTGTAGAAAGCTTCCAAGCAGTTACACTGAGGGAAAGGACAAAAGGAAAAGCAGATGAGAAGAAAGAAAAGAAAATGGATGTGAACCTTTCTGCGAAATTTGCAACACAGAACACACAACAAAAACACCATAGTAGTAATCAGTTGGCCATGCAACCTCTGAATTACATGGATGCAAATTTCTGTGACTCTTGGCAGCTCCTGGCTATTTCTAGAAGACAAAACACTTCTGAAATGATTCTGAACATTTCTTCTACCTCTGAGACACTCAAAAGTCTGTTCTCATCCACTTGAATTATATGCATTGAAATTAGTATTTTCCTACTTTTAGGCTTCAACTAGAAAAATGGAATGAGGTGGATACATCCAGGAAGAAACTCAGGTCACCTCAGACTTAAACCATCATTTTAAAAGTGTAGATCTTTCTTTGTGTGAAAGATTAGGTTGGGCTGGGCTGATTGTTTCTGGTTGAGTTTTTTTTGCCAGCTGTCTGCAGTCTGGATAAGCACTGTTACTGAGGAAACACTTTGATGCACATTAGCTTCCACATTTTTTTGTAACTCAAAGTTCTACATATTCTGTAGACAAGAGAAGTTAAAATATCAGCACTGCCTAAAGAGCAAATCACCATAAAATAAAGGAATAGGGTTGAAAGGGGGATGTTCATCACAACAGCTTCAATTAGCAACAAATGTTGAAAAAGTACCACATTCAAGCATTTTGCATGTAATCTCTCTACCCAAGCCTCTGTTTATCATGGTCATGTCTTCTTTCTCTTCAAACAACCTTTTCCTTTGTCATGCACACATTGTAGAAGTGTAAGCTCTTTCTTTAACTGTGTTTAGGACTTTCCCCACAATAGTCCTAAATTATTTAACCTGGAGAAGGATCAGCTGTCTTCAAAATTGCTAATCGCTTTGTAAACACTTCTATGCTATTTGCTCAAAAGCAGAACTATCTGACTTCAGCTTTAAAGCCATTTGCTCACAATAAATTAAAATAATGCACTTAAAGAGCCTCTTCATTAAAGCACCAGAGAGTAAAAGTTTTATTTAAGTGACATGTTTAACTCTCCCTCTCTTTTAAATCTATTTGTTGCTGATGTCTTCCCAGCTCCCACTGTTTATTGTACTAAATATGGTACAGACATAAAACCATATTCCACTCCATAGGCTTTTTCTAAGATTTCTACATGCAGCAGGAGGTAAACAGAAGAGTTTGATAAAAAGAATTACAATGAGATGTTATTTATGTCTTAAAATATGTGAAAGAACAGGGGCACAAGAAGAGTACACTTAAAAGAAACGAAAATTGAACTTGACAAGAAATACATGATTCTTTAAATGCTTTTGCCAATCTAAATGCTAGAGATAAACTCCCCTTTCAAAGAAAAATGATACTTAGAAACATTTTTCTTTCACAATAAAATAAAAATAACCTGTGGGAGGTGAAAACTTATTGTGGAAAAGCATAACTCAGAGTTTGTGAGACACTATCCCACTCAGACAAAGAAGAGGGAAGCTGTTTATCAGATATGAAGTGGGGGGAAGCATGGAGAAGCTTCACCTCAAGAATAATAGAGAATCATAGAATACTTTGGGTTGGACAGCACATTTAAAGGTCATGTAGTCCAAATATCGTAGCTTCCATAAGAATATTTCACAACACTCAGAATTTATTGCAAATGATACTATCCTGTTCCCAATGCCCTTCTACATGCCCTTACAATCTAGTCTGCCAACCTAAGACACTAGAAGTTATAAACCAGCATATTCCAAAGAAAGCCACAAGAAAGCAATGAGAAAACTTAATTTTATGTTGTCTTACTTTTATTTTGTTTTTAAAATATTAATGATTTGATTTGATTTGATTCAATTCTAATCACTCAGAGTTTCCCAGTTAGTCCAGCTCTCTTCATGTGTTTAAGGAGGACTTTTCATTGCTTTTCCAAGTCAATTATTACTGTTTTCATCTTTTCTAAGTCACTCATCACCAAGATGAGAACCACTCAATGTTGTCTTTTGTTTTGTTTCTCTTTGATTTTGTTTGTGTTTTGCAAAACTGTGATCAAAAAGTTCTATACAAACAAATAGTGTCTGATATTCTACTTTGTAGATTTTTTTTTCTAAATATTATCAGTTAATCCATTTACAGCAAGAAAGTTTTCAGGCCCTGGAAGAAGGAGTACTGAAGTCAGTAAAATCCAGTCTGACAAAACCAGAATTGCTTTCCAAACAGCACTAAATAGGATCCCACAGGTAAAGGTATGCACATCTAGAAAAATTTTAAGGAAAAAAACCCCATCTATTTGCACTTCTAAATGAGTTTGAAAACCTGATTGCATACTATAGGAGAAAAGAGACTTGATGGCATGACTCTGCCATTCCATTCAACGGAATACAGATTTTCTGAGCTCAGTAACATCCCTTAGGAGACCTTGAATCTTCGGTTCTTACATGGTCTGGTTAGATATTGCTGCATACTGTTTTGTGCAGTTATTATTCCTGCAAAATGGCTTTGCACCATTGGCCTGACTTCAAGGATTCCTGCTGCTCATTGGGGTGGGGAGGCCTGCGGTTGTACGTCTTTGTCTTGTCCAATCCACAAAGATATGCATCACCACACCGCATTAGAACAAAAAGAGAACTCAGAATATTTTGATAAGGAAGGATACTAGATGAATTTCTTAGGTGTTGGCTTGTGTTGTTTGTCCCTACTGGCTACACAAAGTATGAATTTACTGTGTCAGAGAAAGTGTCATTTAAACATTAGAAATGGACACAGCTAGCTACTGTTATTTATCTGCCTGGAACTCTGGTTTTGAAGCAGTATATAGCATAAGTACAATTACATGGAAAATATGGAACAATTAATGTTAAAGTCAACTGAAATTGATTATTAAAAAAAATGTAAAAATAATTTTAATGTATTTATCCATTACACTTATGAGTTTAAACTTAAGAATAAAGATGAGCTCTACAATTAAAATTCGGCCACATTAACAATCAAAGTTTCTTGCTTTATGGAACTTCTAGGGATTTTTTTTTTTTTAAATATGACTTCTCTGCTTCCTTCTCTGCTTTTTTTTTTTGTTGTTGTTTGTTTGTTTGTTTGTTTATTAATTTAGCAGAGATGAGATTTTTTAAAGTCAGACATATCTCTGATTTTGATACTTTATGCTTTTCTTCAGTCTCAAACTCTGTTGTGGAAAGTCTGGTCTCTGTGAGGCCATTGGGGAAAATTCATTTTGCTTGGGGTTCAGATTTCATTCTCTCTTCTACCATGATGCAGCTTTTTAATATAAACAAGTAAATGCCTTGTTAAGTAAATGAAGGACAAGTTAACCAATTATGAAGACTGTATTGCCAGCATTAACGATTTTTTAAAATTTTATTTCAGTATTAGATTACATATGAGAAGCTTATTAAAAGAACATTACATTTGCAAAGTCAATTTCTGGAAAGTTGCTCAGCGCCAGGACGAGGCTGCATAAAGAGATTCAGTCATAAGCAATGCTATGTTTTAATGCTGCACTAACTGAGAATTGTTTATAACTCTCAGAATTCAAAGTCCAGTACAATCTTGGGTTTGCAGGTCTATTACCCTATGCAGACAAATTAAAAATCTCAATAATTATTCAAATAGGCACTATTTCAAGCCAGAATTTAAATAAATTTTTCAAATGATGGCTATGTCTCAGTTTCTTGGCAAAAAGAAAATGACAATGCCATTTGTTTTACTGTAATTTTCCTTTCCCTTGTATGTGGTTTATTGAAATTGCAGACTTTGTGGCAAGGACTGTATTTTATTGGGTAGGTCTATTAAAGCGGTACCAATAATTTAGGCAGTCCTATAATATAGATGAACGAATAAAGAGCAACTTGTTACAGCAACACAATTTTTCAAGATAAGAAAAATACATCTTAGACCTCAAGAACTATGTCCCGATTCATAGAGTATATGGAACATGTTTAAAGATCTTATGACTTTTTAATGATTTTCCTGGAAGTCACTGGGTACACAACAAACCTGAAGGTCTGCTTACTGCATTAATGAACAAGACTTCCATCAACATTTGCTGTTAACTGTGTTATAAAGTCTGCTTCTGTGTGAAACCTCATAAACCAGACATTTAATCAAAACAAGCATATTAAGCAACTATTCATTATTTAAATTCAGTTGGAAATTTCTGAAAAGCCGGTAATGATAGTAGACATGCCTATTTATGCTAAAAAAAAATGCTGGATATTTCACAGTGTTTCTCTGCATCTAGTTTTGTTAAAAATAGGATTTCAATGCTAAACTTCAAAAACTAATTAAAATCCAGGACAGATTCAATGAGCAATTTAATTATCAATGTTCTGTTCAACTAATTGTCTCATGGAGACAGTGTTCTTAGTAAGAGGAGACTGCAAACAGATGAGAACACTGATACCAGAGAAAATATATTCTACTGGCTTAGCACCTTGCCTAGATTTTTGGCAGTTGACTTAGGTTTTACTCCAAGTGTATCCCTATTTTAAGATCTAAGAACCACAATCATGCCTGAAACACATCTGAAAACTCAGTAATTCTGAGAAAATAGTGAATTTTTTTTCTATTTTCAATGGAAATTTTTGAAATGCTTGTAAAGATACTTTTTCTAGAACAGTCCAGAGACAGAATACAGTGACTTGAGAGCTAGAGTAGAGATAGGTACTTTCAAGCTGATTTCTCTTTGCATAGTGTCTGAATGTGGGTATGAAATACCTGAACAGATCAGGTGGTTCTGGTCCTTTCTGGGAACTTCTCTGGGAACTCAGCTCTTGGCTGTTTTGAGCAAATAAATAAGCATGGAAGGAGACTGATAAAGAGTTATAGTATCTTTCTTGAGCCACTGTGTCTGGCAAAATTCAAAGTTTGACAAAACTTGTTTGAGGTCATCAGCAGATGGGCTGACAAGCCATCAGTGGAAATATTTGACCTAATTCTGTCAGCAGATGACAGAACCAAACAAAAGAACAAACTCTTCCTAAGCACTTCCTTCCCCCAGCCTGTAGTTCTGCCTGAGGTTGTTGTGACACAAGTTCAGGGCCCAGCACTTGTTGCCTTGCTGGACCTCCTACAATTGGCCTTGGTCTGTCAATGCAGCTTTCCAGATCCCTCTGCAGAGCCTTCCTGCCCTCCAGCAGACCAACGATGCCACCCAACCTGCTCTGTCTGCGACCTGAGCGAGGGTGCCCTCGATCTCCTTTTCTAAATCATCAATAAAGATGTAAAACAGGCCCCAGTACTGAGCCCTGGGGGAGACCACCTGTGCCAGCTGCATCTGATTCCATTCACCATCGCTCCCTGGGCCTGGACATCCAGTCAGATTTTCATCCAGGAACAGTGCGCCCTGTCCAACTCATGGGCCGCCTGTCTGTCCAGAAGAATGCTGGGAGAGAGTGTCAAAGGCTTGCTAAATCCAAGTGTACATTCACAGTCTTTCCCTAATCCACTAAGCAGGTCAGCTTCCTCTTAGATTGCTCCATGGAGAGCAGAAGTGAGATACAATGGATATATTTTGCAGGGAGAATGGGCGGCCTTAAGGCTGGGAGGACCTGCGTGACACAGTAGAACCCTTCAGCTTTTTTTCAACATGAGAAGTGTTGTTTTCTTAAAAGTAGTATCGCCCGAGAAAGAGTTGTCAGTAGCCAATTTTCTGCTTGGTAAAAAGAACAGGGAATGTTTGAAATTGTCAAAATATCCCATCTGAATTATTTATAAAGATTTTTTTCCCTGTTAAATAGCAAGCTTAAACTGTCATTTTAGAAAACTCAAAGGAAAAAGAAAAAAAAATATAAATCCACATGATTTCTTAAAATAAGCAGGGAACACATTTACTCATATGAACCATTAGGGTGGGGTTTCTTTTGTTGTGATTTCCCAGAAATATTGAATTTTTGGGTTTTTTTAAATCCTTGATGAGCTTGAAAAAACATTTGCCTTCATGAATTTTCACAGGATCAGAAAATTCCTTGTCCTAGAAATCTGCAGATTAGAAGATACACAGGCTGAGGATGCTCTGTGAGAGGAGGCAGTGATATTTTTCAGTGTCAGAGTTTATTTGTAACAAGGAAGTAGGTATGATAACAGTTACATTTATTGGGCTTTCAGGCAGAGAGATAGATGTAGATAGATACAGGTAGTTATCACATTATTTTCCAACTTCTGCAAAAAGGGAGTTTATTTTATACAGCTTACTTTAGAAATAGCAGAAAGAAAATATGGTTCATACCCTGAAGAACTGAGACATTCATTTCCAAATACACTAAAGAAGAAATTTTACATAAAGTAGCTCCAAGAGTTCAATCTCAAACCAGCCTTGAGTGGCTTTGTTTGCTTGTTTGCACGTATTACTGGAATGGAGATTTTCATCATCTTCTTTCTTAGGCTGGCAGTCACTGACAAAGCTTCACAGAAGGGTTTAGGGGGGATTTGCCTTGCAGGGAGGGGTGCTGGTAGGAAAACAAGGGAATGAGCAAACATGGGGCTGCGTGGCCCTAATCCCTCAATCCTAAAATTGAAACAAAAAAGGACTGAAACAAGTTATTTTTCTAGGAAAGCGAGAAAAGGAAGAAAGAAGGACATGAGTTACCCTGCATAGGTGATAATGGAGAATATCTACAACTTGGAAAGCTATTTTTATTCTTTAACTCCTCTCCCACCCTTTTGTAGAGGCTTTTCTTACAACTGTTTTCTTCATCTATAAAATCCCATACTCTTCTTATCCCCAAGAACATTATTTAATCAACTCTTTACAGCAACAAACACATACATTCCTGCAGTATAATTCAAGCAGACATTTTGTAATCCAAAACACACCAGAAATAATGTTGCCCATTCCCTTGTATTCAGGAGTCATCTTTTGTGTAATTATGAAGAAAAACTGCTAGAAACAAATTGAAAAATGTAATAATTGGTTTGCTTCCCATGATTTACATGAAGGGTACCCTGACAGCACAATTGCATTACTAATGGCGATGATCCAAATCAAATTCCCTTTGAGGCTGGTCTCCATCTCACTGCAGCCAACTGTAAGAGAGATATCTAAGAAAATCACCTACTACTTGTCACTTCAGTGCAACCACAGCCAGCATCCGACACTGGAATAGTGGTGTCTGTGACAACTTCCCAGACTACACAAACTGCTGGCGAGCACGGCGTTAATTCAGCCTGTCATCGGCTCTCCACTCTCCATGCTACCACTGTAATTCAAAAAGATGGAGCATCTGTGATCTCTTGCAGGAAAACACTGTTCAGGGAAGACATCTCTCCAGGTAGATGTTACAAACTACCACGTAGTTTTCCTTCTAGATCTGCTGTAATTGAGTCTTCTGTGACTCCCACCGTAAAAAAAGGGGCATCCTTGTCAATGGCAAGTTGAACATGGTCAGCAGTGCCCTGGCAGCCAGGAGGGCCAACCCTGTCCTGGGGGGCATCAGGCACAGTATGGGAAGGGTGGGGATTATTCCTCTCTGCTGTGCACTCACCTTGAGCATTTTTGGGCACCACAGTAAAAAAAAGATGTTGAGCTGGTAGAGAGTGTCCAAAGGAGGGTCATGAGAATGCTGAAGCATCCGAAAGGCAAATCTTATGACGACTGGCTGAGGTCACTTGGTTTGTTCAGCGTGGAGAAGAGGAGACTAAGGGGAGACCTTGCTACGGTCTTCAACATCCTCATGAGGGTAAGCAGAGAGGAAGGTACTGATGTCTTCACTCTTGTGACCAGTGACAGAACTGCAGAAAAGGGCATGAAGGTGAGTCAGGGGATGTTTATTTTGGATATCCAGAAAAGACTCTTCACTCAGAGGGTGTTTGGGCACTGGAACAGACTTCTCGGGGAAGTGGTTACAGTACCAAACCTGACAGAGTTCAAGAACATTTTGGACAATGCTCTCCGGCACATGGTGTGACTCTTGGGGTGCCCTGTGAAGGGCCAGGAGCTGGACTCGATGATCCTGATGAATCCCTTCCAGTGCAACCTGTTTTATGATTCTGTGAAAATTCTGGACTCGTACCCAGGCACAGATGCAAAACATCAGCAAAAGCTTGGACTGGCACAGGAATGCAAATCAAAACCACATCAGGTGTGTTAACAAGGCAGAGAGACCAGACACTGCACACCACAACTCCCAACTCTGACATTGTCTGTCAAGAACATTTATTCCTCAGTTTTTTTCCTCCAGCTCATCCTCTCTGGAGTGCTGCAGAACATCTACTATATCCATTGTCCCTCCACATGCACAGTTGAGGTTCAATGCTCAAGGTCTTATTTAGGAATACAATTCACAGAAGGCTTTCTTTTTAAGGAATAAGTGTTGGAAGCTTTGGCTCAGGATGTTGGTTTCTGATCTAGGGGATTGCTAAGCACACACAGCAGTGGAAACACATTTTCCAGGAGACCATCATGGACTCGGGGTGTGCTCATGCCAAAGTGGCACATAATCACCGTTGTTCTAGAAGATTTTTTCCCAGATTGTTTCTTTTCCATATATGTGTTCATATCTATGCAGTGCAAAGTAACAGGATGACTAGCATTTGAGGAAAAAGACACTATTTTCGGATCAGATACCAGCTGTCAAGTTAGATAGAGACTACTACATCAGAAATTTTACAGCCCAGTTCACAAAAATTTTATGTGTCTGTAATCCATGTTTTTGTGTGAAATAGTTGCTCGAATATGTCATGCATGGTGTGCCAAATAACTACATGCATAAAGACCAGTCAAGGATTGTCTTGGGTCAAAGAATGGTCAAATATATTCTAAAAAGAAGAAATACATAAAGTTAAAAAGCCCCTTATTTCACTGGTGAAAAATCTGCAAGTAAATTCTTAAATTGAATTTAACTGGATTTCTCTTATTTCTTTAAAAAAACAACCCCAAGGTGTACAGACATAAACACACTTTTTTGATTAAATTCAGTGTCCCAGAGAGAAGTGAAATGGCACAACCAATAGAAAAGTTAATCAGTTTTGAGAATCTCAGATTTTAGGACCAGATCTTTTGTTTATCCCATGTTGTCTCTGGAACTCTCCAGATCAAAGGCCCCGCTGAACAAGCCTCTCTATGAAGCCCCAAATGAATGCCCTAAACTCTGGCATTTTTCAGAAAAAAAAGTTGTTAAGGGTAGTTATTTCTTGGGCAAACTGATGCAGAAATGTCTGGCTCAAAAACAAAAATATCAGCCTCAGAAAATCTCAGCCACTTTCCATTTTATTTTTTTGTGAAAAAGACATTCACATTATATATAGAAGCATGCAACAGGTTCTGATCAGGAAATTATATATTACTTCTGCTGACCTCAAAGGTTAGAACAGTCTTTGAATTCAAATCACAAATAGATTGAACTTAATAACACAAAGACATTTTGAATGCAGTGGACAAGGAAAAATTAATAATAGGAGGTTTATGCTGAATGTGGTTTTTTACTATAACCATAGCATACACTTCGAGCTACAATAAAAATGCTGTACCAAACTGTTTTTTTTTTCATTTGCAACTGAATAATATTAATCTCATCTGAAAAGTAATGGTTATAACAAAACTAACTGTAGTGCAAGCAGTCAGCATTTTCTAGTCTAGCAGTTCCCAGAAGCACTGTATTTTGGAGGCAGTCTTTGTAGAATAAGATCAGAAGTGCAAAGACATCTTCCAAGTTCTGATAAAGGCAGCAGATTTTGTGGGTGTTGATCACCTACCAGCTCAGCTCTAATGAAGATAAACCTGTAAACTAACATCCAAGCAAACTTGAAACTGGCATCAATATGCCGACACACATTTTAATTTCAGCGCTCCAGCATGCAAGTACTGGTTTACTTGACTTGTTAAAATGTCTGTGTCTCTGCCATGGGTCAGCCTTTGCCCCCAGGTCCTTGCTTTTTGCCCAATACTCTTGAATTTTCAGTCAGCTGCTAAGAAGCACTAAACTACCATTTAACCCTCAGTTATGCAATTAAGAAACATCAGCATGACTAGAAAATATTGTATAAATTACTAAAGGAAACATATTTCTGGAAAAAAAAGAAAAGATGTTATTATAATGTTAAGGCTATAATCCTGTAAGGTATTTTTGCTTTTCTAAAGTATTTGAACAAGACAAAGTGAGATAACTGGCAATTTATTAATTTATTCTCAATAGAGAGCTCACATAGCTACAATATATAATGGGGGCAGCCACATGCTCTAACCTGTTGAGCAGTAAGAATTGTAGGCCAGGTCCAGTAACACACACTGGTTTACACTGGAAGATGAGATCTGCTGACAACTGTGAGAGCATGCATGTGCTTAAAGTGCTTTCCTGGACACCAGCCACCAGTGCATCCTACAGGAATAGCATGCTCCTCCTTTCAGGAAGAGAATGACAGACAAAAGTTTCTAAATATGAATCTTAATATTAGATGGTGTCAAATCAGAGCAGCCCTTCTCATATCAAAAGAAATGTCCTGATTTTTATTTTAGCAGCTGAGGCATTACCTCATTGCATCCATCCACTTGATGCTAAAAACCTACACATCTCCAAGCTCAGTTAATTGGATACAGAACACTCTATGCATTTCATTTTCTCTCTCCTATTTCCTTGTTTTAAACTCTTTTTTTTTTTCTTCTCTTTTTGGAAAAGTGCCCTTATTATTTTGTATCCTAAAGCGTTGGAGGTTAATAAAGAGAGCAAATGGAGGAGGAGATGGAAAAGGAGTTTGTTTGTACTTCACTCTCCATTGGGCCATTATGTCTAAATCCATTATGTAGTTTACCTGATGCTGTGTTCAGAGAAACTGAATGCTGTAGTTCTTTTCAATACTGGTATTTTCTTAACACAATTTAAATTAAACCCTTTATTAGTCCAGAAAAGGCTGAACACGAAACAATAGTAGCTCTGGGAGAGTAATTATTTCTGTTCCATTGTCTGAGATGCTAGGGCTTTTGATTAGTTACACTATACAGTACTTAACAGCTAACCAGCCTCACCATGGTTAACAATACACAAGATTTTCCCTGTCCCAGCAGCACTCCAAGTGCTTCTGAAATGTTGGCTCTGTCTTTAATCTTGTTATTCACAAATACCTCTAATTTTCTGGAGTGTGTGTGAAAACTACTGTACTGCCAGCAGCATAGAACATCATGCGTCAGGCTCTGTTGGGAAGGGATCTCTGTAAAATGGATGCATGAAGCTGTGGGTTGTAAGCCATTAAGCTTTCTCAGTACGCTTCTAATGAGCTTATGATAGCCTCACAAAATGACTGCTTTTACTGCAGCCTAGTAAATTACAGTATGTACAAATTAAATCAGTGGGACCCAATGCAAGCTGTTCCTCATCAGGTTCAACACTTCTTTTAAGAAGTGAAAAATTATGACATACTAGAACAGCTATATGTTTCACTCATGTCATATGCTGAAAGTGTATAGTGTACTCAGCTAATTTCTACAATTATCTGTATAACACTTCTCACTCTGTCCCACAGAAACCAAGTACTTCCTCTTATGCCGTTCCTTCACATTTAAAAATTGGTGTTGTAATGCACGTGAATAATAAATTTGTCTCGGCTGTTAAAAGTTAAAAGCCAACAAAATATCTCTCTGAGGTCTTGATCCCTCTCCCATGGAGGCCAGTGGCAAAATCCCAACTGATTTTTTTTTTTTTTGTACACTTACAACCTTCTGCATTACATTAAAACCACTTTTCTATATTACCTCTTTGGCAGTCACAGGGCACCATTAAAAATGCTAATATAAGTTATTTCTACATCTTCACATATTGCCTCGGTTCTTTCTCCTGTCAGTTTTACTTTGGTGTGACCTGAGTGGATTAGCTCCTGGTGTTCAGCACTCTGAGCGACACCCCTATGAAAGAAACCTTTTGGGGCACTGGTGTATATATTAATGGAAACACGTCTCTCTTTCTCCAGCTTTCTCTCTACTTCTCTTTTAGTACCATGGCATCTGAACAATATTAATTACAGTTTGCTAAACAGTTGGAGCTGTTTTAAAATTACTACTTAAGCACTGCTGGAAGTGGAACTGACTTGGCCCTGCTGAACCAATTTACCATACCTGAAGACAGCTTTGTGTATATTTTTAACAGAGCAGTTCATGGCATCAAGGTGTAAATTTCTCAGAAAGTACCTTAAGGTCAATGGTGACATTAATACTCCATAAACATGATGTAAATTTGTTAAGACTGTGTAGAAAGCAAGATGGGTTTTACTACAGGGGCTTCAGTCTGGACAATAACCACCAGACGTCCTGCAGGAGGTGATGCAGTGCAAACAAGCTGGTGATTCAGAAAAGTTTTCTAAGAGTTGCTCTCAGAAGCATTTCCCAGGCCATGGGGCACGTGCTTCAGCTCTGTCCAAGTGTACACAGGGAGGAACATTGGCTGTTCCTCAGTTCAGCACCGTTCTCTGGTTTCAGAAAGGTCTTCCATCTGGTCACTCCTTGGCTCTCCTAACTCTTCTGCGGTTTAGCTGAGTGATTGTGTACGGACAAAGCAAAGGGAAGCTTGGTGAGTTTCTAATAGAAGCCTCATTCTCAGGAAGTCCTGTGTTTGTTTCTGGACTCTTGTTGAAGATTATAAAAATCAGCATACACCCCCAAAGAAATTTTATGGGTACTGATGACCGTGTTTTAAAACAGCATAAACTGATGAAGCTGTGGAACAAGGGAATCATTAGAAACTTCCAGCATTTGAGAAACAGTAACAGACCACTTTTCCTACATGAAGTAATGAAATTTAACTACTCATAAAGAGAATAATGGGTTTTGCCTTCCATGTCTTTTCAAGTCTTCTGCTCTCCATTCTCAGACTTTCTCTAAAAGCTCCAGAGTTAAAACTCACCTTTAAAAAGCTGACAATATACTGTTTTCCTATTCAAGCATTAGGAAAAACAAACATCACAAGTAACACATTATCCATAAATTTTCTGAAATAAAAATCAAAATAAGTTGGAAAAAAAAGGAGAGAAGCTAGACTGTGAATATTTGGTTAAAGCAATTGCTGACTGCAATGAAAGGGAAAGATAAAATTAATATTGTTGCTACTTTGCCATCTCCCCACTACACTCAAAATTAGTACATACATTCCAAACTGGAAGCCTGTTAAGAAAACCATTTCAGATTGTAAACAAAAATATCAACCAACCAACCAACCATCAGTATTGTCAATAATATCTATACTTTAAATCAACTAGTGCAATGAAAGTGAATGTCAAGTGATTTTATGAACATTTAGAAAAACTTGGCATCATGTCAGTTTCTCCTCCCATTGAAATGACAGCACTTTTCAGCAACTGCATTGCAGATGGCAGCAGTATTTGTGGCAGCTTTCTAGCATCCACAGCTTTAAGCCAGAAGGATATATTAGGTATGTTCATTTTTCATTTGCATATTGGTCTGAATGCAAGTAAAAATATTGGAAAATTTTATATCTTTACGAAAATACAAACACATATACACTTACATACAGCAAATAAGGGGGGGTGCCCTTTTTTCTTTTTTTTTTCTTTTTTTTTTTTTGTTTATGTGTCTGTGTCTCAGCTACTAGGCTGTCTGACATTAATTGACTTCTGAAGGATCCTGCCCCTTGCCACATATAATAGGATTTTATAGTTATAAACAGATAATTCAACCTTCCTGCCTGCCTTCCTTTCTTTTCTTCCTTCTTTTCTTTGTTCTTGTATTATTTTCCTTTCCTCCTTTCTTCCTTCCTTCCTTATTTCCTTCCTCAGCTATGTTTTAAAACCTGGCATCATGTACCATGCATATGTGAAACATCAGAGATGATTAGTACAGACAGGAGATCGGAAAATCATGAAGCACTTCTGAAACCCTGATAGGAAGTGACTCTTCCTGGTTGTTGATTTATTGATGCTGACAACATTAGGTTTTTTTCTCATTTTTAAGAAACTGAAAGTACCTTGGTACTTGGAAAAATACTGAAGCCAAGTAAATAATGGAAAAAACCCCTCACAACCCTCTGTAGGATTGAATGTCCCTGCTCCTGAAAGAACCTGCATGTTTAGCTTAAAAAAACCCCAACAAAACGCAAACAAACAAACAAATAAAACCCAAGAACACCAACAGCAACAAAATCCCCAGAAAATTAGAAAAGGTTAGAAATGAAAGGCTTTCAGATATGCTTCTTTACAAGCATCCAGTATAATTTTCAGATGCTTACAAAGATCTGGCCTAGAAGCTATTTTTTTTTCTTTAGAACCAGAGCCAATATTTTTAAACCTCTCTCAAGTCAAGGTCTGGGAATAACACCCTCTTTTCAAAAGCTGTCTTCCAATAGCCATACACTGATAAACTGGCTAATGAGGACAGCCGACTTTAAAGTGTCGAGAGAGCTGAACACATGGAGTAGTAATTTTAAAGATGAAAATTTTGTAGATATTTTCTTTTAAAGAGCATAAGATAATTGCCCTTTTTTAAACTAGCCTTTAAAAATCACATGCAGACCTGCTTTAAGTCCTGTTAACAAACAGAAACATGTAACTAATGTCTCATAGAATTGTGAAATCTACCAAGAAACTAGAAGATTTCCACACCCTGTTTACTCTGGTAAACATCCTGTTTACTCTGGTAATTAGATCCATTCATTATAACAACACAGAAATAAAACGATGTGATTTTACCCTATAGAAAAACACTAGGAATGAATGTTGTGAAGTAAGGGACTAAGGAAACAAAATCTAGTCATATGGACAGCTCAAGTTTTTATAGTATTTAAGCAAAGAACATGGTCTTTGAGCACTTAAACATGTTCACAGACAGAAAAGCTCATAATCATGGATGTTTAAGAGTCTTGCTCTGGCCTAAGTGGTGATGACCACATATGCCTTCCCCATACACCATCCCTGGTGGGCTTGGAGCCTTAAGCTCTGATCATGCCAGCAATTTAAAGAGTTCCTGACCATCGAAGTAGAGTGAATACTGCTGAATTTTTAGAGTCTTGGCACTGTCTTGGCCCTGGTCAACTGAGTAGTCCCTCAAACTCTTCTCAGGCACATTCTGTGAGTTAGGATGTTCAGGACAGCTTGCATGTACCCTGTTACAGAAGTAAACATCTGAATAGGCAGGCCTTTGATCACTATAGAGGCAGCCAGCTGGCCTCCTTAAGAAAAAATATTTGATTTGGTAGCACAGACACTGTAAATAGCTGCCATATACTCAGGCTTGAATGCAGCACCAGTTCATCAGCAGTTCATCAGCAATTTGGACTTCATCTGTCTTATGGGTAGAAGAACTGCAAGAGACATCATCATAAAGTATATTGTCTAGGTTTCCATGATATTCTCCATGAGATATTTCTAACTATAATAAAAATTTCACCTTTTTGTTTTGAAGACCATATCTAGATTTTTAGTGTAGCCAAAGGACCCAGCTAAGGCCATGTTGGCTCAAATACATACATATTCTTTAGTTGTTGTACTATAGCTTGATTCTGCAGACAGCTACAGCAGCAAAACTCTACAGCTCTCCTGAGACTTCTAGATTGTTTTTCTCAAAAGGTGAAAGTCAACAGGAATTTCTGTTGTATTCTCTACCTTGCTGATCAAGAATCCAGAAAAAAATTCCACTGAAGTCAGTGCCTGGATACATTATCTCCACTGGGTCGATGAATTTGCACATGCAGCCAAAGCCTCTGAGAGAGCCAAACTCTCAGCTGGTGTCCATTGACTTTCATGGAGATAGGCCAGCCTGCATTGGCTGGGGATTTTGCCAGAGCTGTTGACAAAAAGACACAGATGAAGAGTCAGCTATGCAAGGCTTATAGTTAACTTGGCAAATTTAGGAGTAGCCAAAGCACCACTACAAGGGATATATTTACTGCAAAGTACAGCAGGGAAAAAAGGTATATTCAGAAGATGAATATTTCTAATCCTCTTAGAAACCATAATGATATGTCAGAATGAGATTTTCCCATGTGGAAACCACAGTAATGATGCCTTAGTTTTGTCCTAAATGACTGTCTTTAAATTTCTCCCTTTCTTTCTGCACTAGGATTAATAACCATAGCAGCAACCCAAGCAAATGACATGCTTTTTTTTTGGGAAAAATCACACTCAACAACACAGGAGACCACTTCAGTCATAAGGACTTCATGCCTCAAACTATGGCATATGAACTCTGGTAAGCTGCTGGAAAGCAGGGCAGGGCTCTGGGGCTCCCTTCCTACCTCTGTGCTGAGATCTTCATATGAAGAATTCCTCCAGAAGTCATTCCTCTGTGTTCAATTCAACAAAGGAAAACTAGAAATTTCATATACAATCTACATATGAACTTGACTACGGTATCAAATTTCCCATGATCTGATTTTGCATTAACCCCTTTCAAATTCAGATAAGCTGAAAATTGCAGAGGATAAAACCAGTCATATTATAGAGATATAGCCCATGTGCTGGCAGTGGGAACTTCTCTGAACCTAAGTACTGACTGCTGCATAATTTCTGGATGCTTCTAAGGAGACAGGTGCTACTAAAATCTATTGGAAACATAGTACTGAAGGGAATGAATATTGGTCTCATCAATGTGGTACACACATTGGTCTTGAGAAGCTTAATGCAAAGAAAAAATAAATGCTCACACTGATTTGTCTTTTGTCAATGAAATAAATAATTTCATATACTTCTGTATTTATTAATGAATATTTAATGAAGCATACATGATTAAAATTATCCTTCAGTGCAAACAGAGAGGAGGGACTTGAAAGTGCTGTGCCATGTAGCCCATGGTAATGGGCTGAGGCATTTACTCCCCTCTCCTTTTCTGCTCACTAGGTGTCTGATGTTGCTTATGTGAAGTTCCTGCTATAAACAAAAAGTAGCCACATTTAAAGGTTATTGTGCCTCTTCTACAAATTACAGTAGGAGACAGGCTAGTCACAGTAAAAGTACAAGCAGTGTTTTATCATGTTGAACTTTCAACAGCCTTAAAGAGTAAATAAATAGAAAATAATTACTAAATTAATTTAAAGCCCTCATTCTCCCTTAATGCCATATATACATATTTCTCAGGCTTTAATGCAGGTCTTTCACAGATATTTTCCCTCTTTTGTTTGGTCTTCCCACACTTGCATTAAAGTTACATCCTTATGAACTACTGGTAACTTCATGATACAAAAAATTGATGCTGCTTCTCCCCTGCAGACAGCCACGGAAGGAATCAGGAGCCACAAGCATGTATTTGAAGTGTATGCTTGTACAATGGTGCTGGATCATTCTTGACATGAACATGTTTTAAATATTCAATGCTTTCAGAAGTCTGAGTTCATCATTTTCAGCAGCCAAAATATAGATTCATGTGCTCAGTTTATGGATATGTTTTGCTCAAGATCACATAATCAGTTGGTTGTAGAATGAATCAGAAACTCAAAACAGCAGTGAACTTGACTTTGCAGATTTTAATATGAGCTATATAGATTTTTTTTTGTGTGTGTTTTTGCTCTCCAAAGATACTTGTATAAATCTCCACAGGTGTTTATACTGATGAAATAGTCTCTGTATATAATATTTTTGGTGGAACCACTCTCCCTTCTAGTTCAACTTGACTTTACTTATAACCCATCACCATTGTGTAAGTGACTTTATTTGAAAACCAATTATTTTTTTAAAAAGTGAATATCAAAGCTAACCAGAAAGGGATTTCAGTCCCCAAAAAACATCAGTCTTCACTACCATCGACAATCTTTAGAAAACATGCTGCTTTGAGTCCTCTTAGCTTGACAGTAATCATATAGCAACTACCTTCAGTCAAGGCTTAGAGATTAAACAGAAATATCAATCCTTCCAACACAATTTCTTCAAGATTTTTTTTTAAATTATTATAGAAAAAGGATTATGGATAATGGTTTTAAACTAACAAGGATAGATGGAGATTGGGACAAGATGCCCAGAGAAGTGGTGGGTGCCCCATCTTGGAAACATTCAAGGTCAGGTTGGAAAAGGCTCTGAACAAACTGATCTAGTTTAAAATGTCCCTGCTTGTTGTGGGGGATTGGACTACATGGCCTTTAAAGGTTCCTTCCAACCCAAANTAAAGGTTCCTTCCAACCCAAATTTTCTTTCAATACCACTCATAAAGAATTTACCCTGCACTTTAAATACATTGTGAAATAACCAAGCCACCCATAGTCCTCGATACAAATAATGCTCATAAACATTCTTAGTAATGCTTTATACTTTCTCAGAAATACATAGGTAAAAGCATCTGCTGAACTACTAAACTCATAAAATTATTGTAGAACAACTATCACTCTTAGTTGCAATTAAGTGTACTGTTACTAATCTCAAAAACTTCTCTCTTTTTAGACTAAAAGACAGTGCTTTGTAATGGTCAAAATAGTAAAATTCCCACTAAAAAGGGAGAATCACTGACATTTCTGGATAGCTTTGAAGCTGAGTCATTCTTTTAGGAAAGCACTTAGCTCCTCTATAACATTTTTTGCTATATCTGATACCAATTTCTTGTTGATTTCCCAGCAGTGCAATTCCATTCACTTCAGTAGAAGGCTTTATGATTTATGCTAGCATAAATGAAAATACAATCAGGTTCCTCATTTTAAAGCTGAAAATCACAGTTATCATTCTCCCTTTGGGCAATGTAAGGATTAATTAGTATTACTCTGAGCTCATGAGGTTTTTAAAAATATATAGTGATAACAATGATAAATATTATTCCTTTTGTGCTGAAAGATCACGCTGACTTGCAAAAATGTTTCTAAGTTAGGTCAATGTAGCAGTAATTTGAGAAGGTGAAGGTCTAACTTCTTGATAACAGAGATTTACAACTTTGTGAGGTTTTTCTACCTTGAAATAATATTAATTATAATAATTCATCCTTTATATCATACTCATTCCTTCTTCCTATTTAAGAAGTTAATAATAAGTCTATTTTAAACATTTTAAATACATCTGAATAAGAAATAACCATGTAACTTAAGGTAACCTTCTCTTCCTGCATTCAAAGGCAGTTTTTATTCCATTCTGGCAAAGAGACCTAAATTCGTGATTTATTAATGCCTGCATCCATTTTAAAGTCTCTTTAGAAAAGAGATAAAAGGCCTTGTTGTAAATGACAATTAGATCTACCATCTATGCAAGATCATAACCTAAGTGATAGTAATCTTCAAGAGGAAAAAGAAAATGAACAATTTTGAAAATAAATTGTTAAAATAGACACAGATGTTATCAATGAATTTTCTAATTACTTTAAAGAACAAAATGTCTCTGTACATAAATTTGGAGCTGGGGTGAGTTGGAAACATTGAAAACCTATCAGGATAGCATACAAAAATACTGAAAATAGTGGTTTTTACTGTGAGGCATCCTTGTAAGGATTTCAAACCTGACTATCTGAAGTTAAGATGAATCTTCCATACTGCAAATGAATGTTAAAAGTCACAAAGAATAAGACACAACAAACGTGGTGGCCTTCAAGCAAGATCACAAACAAGCCATAAACACCTGCAGTTACCTGCTGAAAATTAAACTCATTCCAGGACACATCATTCTTTTGCTCACTTTAATTAACTTTAAGTTAAACCAATCAGAGAAGCAATATGCAATTGTGTCTGGGAAACATGTGGAAAACAGTATTCTATTGTAAAGCCTTGTAGTAGTCATCAGAACAGAAATGACAGTTTTGTGTAAAGACATCTGAAAGAAGTAAAGTGAACTTTGATATTGTTTGTACCATCAGATACAGGAGGTTTGTAATCAATTGCCTGGCTTTTGTCCATCAATGTGTCAAATTTTTCTATTCTGCCCTCTGGAAATGGAAACCTCGCATACCAACAAAACTTTATAGTAGGGTTTTGCATTAGTCTGTTAGAGATGAATATCAAGTCAGGGGTCATGCTCTGGGCTACGTCCTGAACAGTTCCCAAGTTAGGAGCATTTAATTGCAAGTAATGGGGAGATAGAAAGGTAAATTTTGAATCCTGTCCTGGTTTCTGAGTCACTGAAACAAGCTAGAGCACACCTGTATCATTTTCTTTTTTCAGCTGCATGATGCTAAAAAGCTGGACCCGGACTTTATAGCATTTAAAATTCTTTACATGTCAATCATACCCTTCATGTCAAATTCATATTTTTGTAACATTTTTTTAGTTTAAAGGGCCTTGAAGATTTTTATATGCTTCATTACCTAAGGTATGTTTAGACAAACTTTTTAAATTTTGTAGACGTGCCTACAAAAATTTTATATTGATGCATAAACACACTTCATATATAAAAGAAATTCATTCTCTCAAGCAACATGTATATGTCCATCATGACTGAGATTAAAGTTGCATCAGGATAGATTTCTTTAACGTACACTGAAAAGCTTGGGCACTAATGCAACCTGAACATTTAATAGAGTGCACAGACAAGGAAAAGATGTGCAAAATCAATTACCATGTGATGTCTGAACCATGCTCTAGTTCACCTAAAATACTCCTTCTCTGTTTGCATCCTGCCAATAAGAAACAAACAAACAACAATACAGTACAGCATCATGAGAAAATCAAACACCCTCCCCTTGCACTGTGGGAACAGATCTATAGAAGACAGAGCCACGAAAGAAAGAATAAAAATTCTACCAACACTCAGAAAGTGAGTGTAGTTTATGACCCCACTGAGGATAGGTGCAGACTTTGCATTTTTTATTCCAATTTCATAGAATATTTCTGTTACATAACTGATTTTTCCCCCTCCAAATAAATATATATATATGACATAATAAAAATAAACACTGATATGTCTGCATTTTATTATCTGCACATTTTTTTCCCTAGGAAATGTTAGCTGAAAAAAAAATTAGCTACAAAATACAATCATAAAGGCACATAATTCACATGCTGAATGCTTTAGTTTTCTTCCATGGCCAAGTTCATGAGCTGGACATTAGCTCCCATGAGCCACTTCTTAAGGCTTGGAAAGGAATAGTGTAGACATCAGAACCACTGCCTCCATGTTACCCACAGCCACTTAGAATGAGACACCTGAGATGCCATAGCAGAAATAAATCTTAAATCCTAGTGTCACAGAGTGTCACAATTGTGTGTCAGCAGGGAGTTTTAGCTATTAGTCTAGGTCTGCACACCTGTAACAGCAAACTCCATGGATATTTGGAAGCTATTGACAGACCCAATGCTGCTCTGTACTGCGCTGTTGCCAGGGCTCTGCTTCTTGCTGCGAAAGCACTTACACGGTTACATATCTGTGCATTCCTCTTTCAGGATTGTCAAACATGTTTCACCATATAAAAGAGAAAATTGACCACCAGCTATGGATGATAGGGTAGGTAAAACAGAAAACAAGCAAGGGAAGATTACAGATCCCTAAAATAAAAAAACTTTAACCGTATATGGTGTTAAATCATCGAAAATATACATGCATCTTCAAGAAAGGGCCATAAAGCTCTCCTGAGTTGCTGAATGTCATTATTAACTATTGTTATTATTATTCTCTATCCTATTCTTAAAAGTTTATTAGATGGTAGTTCAATCTTTATTTGTAGGTATTTAATTAAGTGAATAGATTTATTGCACAAATTTTTATTAATTGACCAGTGTCAGTTACCCACAAGGAAAAGGCAGGTCTAACATACATGTATTCAGTTTTTAAATGTCAGCAATAGAATGATACATCTTTACAACACTTCACAATTTACTTATTAACTTCTATACTCTACTTTAGCCCATAAATAAAACAGGAGTTACCCCTAATACATAAGACAATGAAGTTTAACAGTATTATGAAATGAGTAAGGATATAAGCTAAGAATAAGGAAAGAAAAAGAAGAAAAAGCAAACAAATTAAAATAACATGATACACTGATTTATATGACATGTTAATCATCTATTATTTATCCTAAGTGCTTTTTGAGTTCTCATCTAATTTCAGTATAGCATCACAGATAGACTTTAGTCACCTTTTCCTGAATGTTAATAATTGATAAGCGATATTTAGCTTGCAAAGCTGATGCACACTCTTTGGAAAGCCATGCATTGCACTGGCTTCTCCCCTTGGGTGAAATCTGCTCCATCTGCATAAAATCATTGTATAAAGCTTTGAGGGCTTTGGGAAGCAGAATCCTTCCAAACAATATCTGCAGTCCTCACAGCTGATCCTTACATTTTGTTCCTGGCTTACCTTCTTTGCAGCTTTCAACATCCACTTACAGAAAAAGAGTCTTTTTCACTGTGCATGTTACTGTTTTGTCTCATCCTTTTTGCTTCCAAGGGCCAAGAAAGACACTGAACACTGCAAAGAAGAGTGTGCTGGATGTTTACACTAATAAAAATTTCACTTCAAGTGCTTGTAAAATTGATGCCCATAGAACTGCCTATTATTCTGGGAATCACACTGGAAATTACTGATGAGGATTATGAAGGCTCTAATGAGGAGAACTTGGAGTCAACAAAGAGCCATCGAGATTCACATCAGCTGAGAATGCACCCAGGAGGTTAGGGAAGGCAATGTGAGTATTCAGTGTAGATGTGAGTAGTACATTTTATGCTTACATTTGCCTTTGCAAACTCACAGTATTCTGACCAAACAACAAGGATGTTCAATGAACAACATTATAACTTCTGTGTTTCTCATGAGGCAAATTTTCACACTTTGACAAAGTGGATTTCATTAATTTTCACCTTTCGACTCAGAGATGGTTTTGGTTTTTTTGTTATCTCATTCTGGATATCAAGGAGAGTATAGTTACAGAAGTCTTCATAATAGTTTGTTGTGGTTACCTGTTGCTAAGGTTCTAGATAATTATATGGCTAGGTCTGTCCTGGCAATATTTCAATAACTATATGGACAAAAATCACCTCCAGGAATAAAATTTGTAATGCACCAGAATGTTCTAACTTTCTAGCTGAGATATAACAATTTATGCTACAGAACTCCATTTGTGATATATACACACTAATTTAATTTTACGCTTGAATTCCATTTTCCATATATGACAGTAACTACTCAGCTTTATACTTTTGTTCTTACCTAAGTCTTTTAATTCAACTGACTTGTTGTCAAAAATTTATACAGCCCTTTTTTATAACTCGGTGAAGAACAAACTTTTTCCTTATAAATATTCTTTTTCTCTCTGTCTCTCTGTGGATTTACCTTTAGAATTTTCCATATTGCCTAAGTTTTACTTGAGTCATACATTTACTGACATTACTATTGCATATTACATGCTGGCAAAACATAGATTGGATGGCAAGTATATGGATACTCCTTTTTTTTTTTTTT
>VWYP01002592.1:7342-20977 GCA_013400435.1 Pycnonotus jocosus | reverse complement strand
CTCCTGTGAGAAGCAAACAGAAAAGCCATGAGTCAGTAACTGGTGATACAAAATGGAACAAGAGCCAGAGCTCCTTGCTTATTCCCAACCAAGGGAGCTCCAGACTGGCAGGTTTGCTCAGCCTCCCACCTCCTGGAGGCTCTGGGGACCAGCAGAGCCCACACAAGTCAGCAGCCCTCAGGGAGTTGCATACATAATACTTGTGATGCTACATCCACAGAGTCACCCCAGCATGACATTCCTCATGAGGCTTTTGTGTCAGCCAGGGCTGAGGCAGCCACTGACTGCATATGTTGAGCCCCACGTGCCTCCTGGCATCACGTTTGAAGGCACAGACAGGAGCCAATTCATTCTGCAGCCTCAAGGCCTGTGGTACAAACTCACCTCTCCTCCTGCCGCACCCGCCTCTTCTCCCGCTCCCTGGCTGCTCTCTCATCATCCTTGTCTGGCCTGGTAGACAGAAAAGCCCCTTAGTGCACTCAGCACTCAGTACTGCAGCAGCACATGGCTGCATCTGAGCTGCTCCACACAATCAGGGAACCCCTTGATACTTGCTTTTTGCTCTTTTTCTTACAACAGCAGCAGCAGCAGCAGACCCCCAACATGATCAGAAGTGCTCCTCCCACCACAGACATTGCAATGATCAGGGCTTCAAAGTTCACTGCAGGATTTGACAAAACGTGTTTAGCACACACAGGCACAGCTGCCTGGAGTTACAATATAGGATCACAGAACCATTAATGTTGGGAAAGCACTCTAAGATCAGCAAGTCCCACTGTTCCCCACAGCACTGCCAGGTCTTCCAGTAAACCATGTCCTCAACTGCAACAGTTCTGTGTTGTCTGAATGCTTTCAGGGATGGTGACTCTACCACTGCCCTGGGCAGCCTGTTCCACTGTCTGACCACCCTCTGAGTGAAGAACTTTTTTCCTAATATCCAACCTAAATCTGCCCTGGTGCAACTTGAAGCCATTTCCTCTTATCCTACAGCCATTTTCTCTCGTCCTGTTTATGAACATACAGCTACTGCCACCAGCAGCTTCAGTCACTGGGCTGGAGATGTGTAACCACCTGGGAGAGCAAATGGACATTGTTAGCTGTAGATACACCAAGTGTTGGTACCCACAAATAAACACCAGCTGAGTACATGTACCTGCTAACAGCAGTGCTTAGATACTGGCTATGAAGAAAGGCAAGGACAAACTAACTCAGGTCAAACTCCTCTGGCAGAAACAGGAGCAAAGCTATCTTAATCACTAATCCAAGTAAAAAGTAACCATCAAGGGGAAAAATCCAACAACTGAAAGCTTCAGGGCTAAGGAATGACCTCTGACAGGGAGGAATTACTGTCCATGGGAGGCAGCCTCAGAAGTCATCTCTGATGAGATGAGCACTTATAGGTGTCTGAAGTCCTTGGGCAAGAAAAAAACTGAAACAAGATCTGTTGGGATTTATCAGCTTGGGGCCAGCAGTGCTGCTCAGGCAGCTGAAGGCCAAGTCCTGCTTCCTGCACCTGAGTCCCATGTCTCCCCAGGGGTGAGGGGATCTGCATGCCCACAGGCAGAACAGAACCTGCTGGAACACGGTGAAGCAGCAGCTGTGAGCCCTGGTCCCTGCTCATCCTACTCAGTTCCTGCAGTAATGGCAGTAGAGACACCAGCCAAAACTGACACATCTAGATGCCAAGGATTTCAGGCAACAACAAAGAGGAGTTTCTTCCAAGTATGATTCAGGCTGTTCAGAGGCTTGAGCCTGTGGAAATATTTGTTTAGGAGTTGTTTTGCACACAATAGCCAAGTTACAGAAATCTCAGTGCACCTGAACCAGCTCAGAGCATTTTGAAGGTCATTTAGTCCAACTCCCTGCCACGGGCAGGGACATCTTTCACTAGACCTGGCTTCCCACACTCCTATCCAACCTGACCTTGAATGTTTCCCGGAATGGGGCATTCACCATCTCTCTGGGCAACCTGTGCCAGTGCCTCATCATCCTCATTGTGAGAAACTTCTTCCTTTTATCTGTTCTAAATAAATCCTCTTTTAGATACTCCAGACTGGGCTGACTCCACTGCTGAAATTGTTTTCAAAGCCTGCAGCAGCGTCAGTGCTTCTGAAACCCTTTTGGGGTTTCAGGATGAGCCTGGGGTCCAGCTCTCCCCCTTCCCACACAGAGAGGTTTGTGGCAGAGCACCAGGCACTCCTCCAGCTGATGACAGAGCCTAAGTCACACCAAAAATGCAGGCTCACGTAAGAGCTAATCTCTCACAGGACTAATCTCCTCTACAGCAAGTTTTGCAAGCAAAGGAATGTGTTCTTCTATAATGAAACCTTTTGTGAAGCTGCTCACATTAAAACTGGTATTTCAAGGTCTTACAGAACTTTCAGAAAAGCATACCACAGGGCTCACAAAGAGGAGATTCTTCCTCCACAAGCGTAAGAGCAGTTTGAACTCTTGTGGGCAGACAAGAGAGCCCCGCCTCGAGCACAACAGATGACAGGCAACGACAATTCAGCTCCAGGCTCCTCATCAAGGGGGTGGGGGAGAGGAACCAAGCCCCAGCGTGCTTCCTTCCTGCTCCAGCCCCCAAAAGCTGGCTTCTGTCTGAGCACGAACATGCACTAAGCTTGCTCTAAACAAGGCACCAATCTCTCCAGAAATCCTTCAGAAAACAGAGCAGCAGGGAAGAGAGGCAGCCAAGAGCCAGCTATCCACCTGAAAAAGCTCCCAGAGGAGACTTGCATGTGCAGGGGTTTTTTAGTTTTAGAAGGGGTTTTTAGTTTTAGTTTTAGAAGGGGTTTTTTCCTCAAGTGGATAAGAGCTGAGCAGGACTATGGTACACTCAGCACTAGAAGGACACACAGCTTCCCAGAGAAGTCACCACACCTCTGGTTCCAAGAGCCCACCTGGGACAGCAGGCACATGAAGAGCCAGAAGGGGTGCACAGAGTGACGTGGCAGCTGCAGGGGAGAGATCTGCTGGGATTCAGCCCCCAGGAAGGGCTGCCCAGGCCCACAGAGAACCTTCCACTCCTGTTCCCAGGCGCTAGCCACGTCTGGAGCCTGCATCACACCAAAGCATAAGGGATGTATTTTAGAGTAGCTAAATCCTCACGGGTCCTACTTGCCAGAAGGCAGGGAACTGCTCATACTCTGCTTGCCCACCCACACTTCAGGAAGTTTGCAGAACCTTGACTGACTTCAGCCTGTCATTGCTACACTGGCAGAGAGATGGGGAGGCAGGGGAACCTCCCACCAGCAGCAAGCACTGACACAGTCATCACCCCAGGCTGGCACTCACCCCAGCAGACTCCCCAGCGCGCAGAGCTGAGCTCACACAGGTCGGCCGGGGGAAGGATTCTTCGGACGGGGTATTCCATGCACCTCCTGCTGCTGGCACACCACAGGCACTGCAACGCAGGGACCACGCAGCACAGCATTACTGGTGCACTGCCAGTGAGCCACGCTTTGCTTTGGCAGCCACAGCACAGGGCCACTGCTGCTGGCTCATGACAACCAGATACCACCCAGCAGCCACAGGGGGCTCAAGAGTGAGAGCTGTGTCAGCACAGATCACACCAGGAGAGGCAGGCAAGGGGAGGGCAGAGTTCTAGAGCAAGTCAAGATGCTGAGAATCCTTCTCCTGCTTTAGAATCATAGACTATCCTGAGCTGGAAGGGACTCCCCCAAGGATCATTGAGCCAAATACTGGCCCTGCCCAGGACAGCCTTAAGAATCCCACTATGGCTTGTACAATTAATGACAAATCCTTTATGTTTATTTTTGGGATACGAAGAAAGCCTTTGAGACAAAGCACTCTACACACACAAAGCTGATGAGCAGGAGAGGTGTGCATGTGCCCAGCCAGTACCAGACTACCTGCAGAGCTTTGTACACTCCTCTCCTGGTGGCCCCAACCCCCAACCCCAGCCTTCAGTAGGGTTTGGTCAAACTGGTTCTGGCTACATCAGCTGCAAGATCTGACTCAAGTTCCAGTTTGCTGATATCTGCGATAAGGCAGCGGAGACTGGCAGGACACCAGAACACATCCTGCACCCACCCAGTGCCATGGCACACACTGCTGGAGGGGAACTTGACCAGCCAGTCCAGCCCACTCCGTCCCTTCTCCAAGCATGTCGCCCATCCATGAGGAAGTAGCTCAGCAATTCCTTTAATCAAAAAGCACACAGCAAAACCCACCCAGTTTCTAGCAACCTCCTCCCAGAGCACCAGAGAGGGATTGCCCTCTCACCCTCATAGGTGGGTGGAATTTGCAGCATGTCTGGGGCAAGGGCAGGGGACCAGCCCCTGCTTCCAGGAAGGAAATGTTTTCAGGCATGGTGAGAGGTTGGGACTCTCACTGCTGCTACTCACAGTGACATTTTTCAGGCACTCTTCACAGCTCCGGTTTGTATACTGGTGACAACCTGCAGGAAGGAAAAAAGACACCTCAGGACTTTGAAGAGCTTCAGTGGTTTAAAACTCTGGGCTCCTCCAAGCCTGCTCCTACCCCCCACTGGACCAGCAGCAAGGCCTGCTGCTGCTGCAAGAGCCACCAGCTCCAGCACATGCTCTGTGACACACTGGGAGGCCCAAACACAAATGGAACTTCATCTGCCTTTCTCTGCTGACAAAGCCCTAAGCTGTGAGTTCCTCTCTTGGGTTTTATTTCCCTAAAAACCTGAGTATCTCCTGGGGCAGTAGGGTAGCCAGGGAGCACAGCTAGAGTAGGTCTGCAGGGGCCCTATGAGGATGAGGGCAAGCACTGGGCAGGTGGTACAGTCCTGTAACAACAGACAATGGAGCAGCTCAACAGACAAGCCCCAGACACAGAAGATGCTGCCAGGAGAAGCAGAGGAGCACAGAGGGACACACAGAGCTAAAGATCCTGCAGGAGGCGTCCTGCTGCACATGAGGGCTGTACCCTACCCCAGCCAGTTCATCCAAATCTTCCTTTAGCAGGACACAGTCCAGGCAATGGGAGCAGCCAAAATCTGTGCCCATGTTCAAAATCTGTTTCCACCCCCATGTGGCAGAGCAAGATCCCAGTTCTGTAGACATAGGTGGCTCTCAGGACCAGTGCCACCATGGATGATGGCACCGCACAGGATGCATCCAGCTGGGCAGGGGAATGGAGAAGGTCTGAACCTGAACACAGGATAATCTGGCCCAGTCCAGCCCCCATTCTGAGCTCAGCTACAGCTCCCAGTAGTGCTCTTGGAAAATGTCTTCCTGCAGGATATTCACCTGCAATTCACTGGTGTGGTTCCCCAGATCTTTAGGAAGGGTGGTTTGCCAAGCCCCCAAGAATGAGCCATTTAAAACTGACTCCTGCTTAAGAGTCTAAGCAGCAGCCTGTTTGACAGTGGTTTAAAAGGAAGAGGTCAATTTGCCTGACCACTCACTGCTGGATGAAGGATCACTGCTTTGCTATGTCGTAATCAGGAAAAAATCAATCCCAGAGGTGCTTGTTTTCCACTCTCACAATCAGCAAAGCTGCATTTTCTCCCTCCAGCTGGCAGAAACCCTCAGCTATGACCCACTGTCAGCAGTCACATGCTCCGTGCAGCCCTCCAAACAACTGGGCAATTGATTAACATAGCTCAGATAAGGGTGTTTACACACTTGGAGAGGCTGAGATTGCAGATTTTAAACACTCTGAAGCTGCATCTTCACCATTTCTTCAGCTGAGGCCAGAAAAGCACAAGGGTGCCTGTGCTGCCCTAGGACTGCTCTTTACCAGGAGTCACAAAACACCCTCCCACACCACAGCAGCCAGTGGTGGGCAAAAGCAGAACTTGTGGTTTTAACTGGGCTTTGCTTTCCCCAGGGGTATCCCCTCTCCTGGCATCCCTAGCTAGGGATCATCCTCCAAGTGATGAAGTCAAAGCCACCCACAGCTGTTTGGGAATGGGCTGCTCTGAGGATTTGGTTTGTCCAAATGGCCCATCTCAGGTGACCAGACAGCTCACATGGGAGGGCACAGGAGGCACTGCACTCCTCAGGGACACAGGTAGGACAGCAGCTCTTGCTGTGCTAGAAGCCACCTGGGTAATGTTTTCGATAGCTGGCCACAAGAGGAGTGAAGTGAATGGCTTGGGATGGAAGGAAGAACAAAACATGCTGGTCCTCAAGTTCCTCCCTGCCAGAGCCACCATGAAGGCATCATCACATGGAGAACAGTTCCTGGCTCAGAAGAGGGGGCAGACTTCTTAGGACACTCTGAAGGCAGTCATCTCCACCCTTTGCTACAGCTTCTTCTCCAGCTGGATGCAGCACCTCTGGGGGCTATGCTCCATCCCCCACCCACTAAGGAGGAGTAGCTGGACACCCCGTGCTCCCCACCCATCCATATCCAACAACACCTCTCTTCTTCCTGGTCTGAGGATGCCCCAGCCTGTCTCCCTCACTCCCCAAAGGGCCATCAGCAGGAACGTGGCTGCCCAGTGACTGCCCCCTGGTCAGGAAAGATAAGCAGCTCTCTCACCTGAGCTGTTATCATCACTAACTCATGGAATCATGAAATGGTTTGGGTAGGAAGGGCTTTAAGCCCATCTTGTCCCACTCTTCCACCATCGGCAGGCTGCTCCAAGCCCCATCCAACACTGGACACTTGAACACTTCCAGGGATAGGGCAGCCACAGCTCCTCTGGGCATGGAAGCTCCATTGCAGTGGAAGCTGGAAAAGTGGAAAGCAAAACTCCACTTCCAGCACCCACCAAACTTTCCCAAACTCGAAAGGACACACTGGATCCCACCCTGCGGAACTCACAGCGAGGATCAGGGCCTTCCCTTCCAGCCCCCACTGCCCATTCCGAGTGGCCACAGCCCCTGGGAAGTGGCCGCCCGCACCCGGTGGGTACCGGCACGGAGCCCACCGTGTGCCCGCCTGCTTCCCGCACCGCACATCCCACACAAACGGGCTCCAAAGCAATCGCCGGGGTTTTGGGGTGCTGTGCGAGGAGATCCGCACGGCCCAGATCCCTCCAGCCCCACGGCGGGGCTGTGGTCACCGCTTACCTCCGGGCAGGTCCTGCGCGGTGACGGCGGCGGGCAGAAGGGCCAGGGCCAGCGCGCAGAGCGGCAGCGCCGGGGCCATGGCGGAGCGGGGCCGGGACACAGCGGGGGCGGCTCCGCCGCTATGTAGGGCCGGCCGGGGGCGGGCCGGGGGCGGCCCCTCGGAGGGGCAGCGGGGCTGCTGGCACGACCTGCCGGCAGGGAAAAGGGATGNACCAGACAGCTCACATGGGAGGGCACAGGAGGCACTGCACTCCTCAGGGACACAGGTAGGACAGCAGCTCTTGCTGTGCTAGAAGCCACCTGGGTAATGTTTTCGATAGCTGGCCACAAGAGGAGTGAAGTGAATGGCTTGGGATGGAAGGAAGAACAAAACATGCTGGTCCTCAAGTTCCTCCCTGCCAGAGCCACCATGAAGGCATCATCACATGGAGAACAGTTCCTGGCTCAGAAGAGGGGGCAGACTTCTTAGGACACTCTGAAGGCAGTCATCTCCACCCTTTGCTACAGCTTCTTCTCCAGCTGGATGCAGCACCTCTGGGGGCTATGCTCCATCCCCCACCCACTAAGGAGGAGTAGCTGGACACCCCGTGCTCCCCACCCATCCATATCCAACAACACCTCTCTTCTTCCTGGTCTGAGGATGCCCCAGCCTGTCTCCCTCACTCCCCAAAGGGCCATCAGCAGGAACGTGGCTGCCCAGTGACTGCCCCCTGGTCAGGAAAGATAAGCAGCTCTCTCACCTGAGCTGTTATCATCACTAACTCATGGAATCATGAAATGGTTTGGGTAGGAAGGGCTTTAAGCCCATCTTGTCCCACTCTTCCACCATCGGCAGGCTGCTCCAAGCCCCATCCAACACTGGACACTTGAACACTTCCAGGGATAGGGCAGCCACAGCTCCTCTGGGCATGGAAGCTCCATTGCAGTGGAAGCTGGAAAAGTGGAAAGCAAAACTCCACTTCCAGCACCCACCAAACTTTCCCAAACTCGAAAGGACACACTGGATCCCACCCTGCGGAACTCACAGCGAGGATCAGGGCCTTCCCTTCCAGCCCCCACTGCCCATTCCGAGTGGCCACAGCCCCTGGGAAGTGGCCGCCCGCACCCGGTGGGTACCGGCACGGAGCCCACCGTGTGCCCGCCTGCTTCCCGCACCGCACATCCCACACAAACGGGCTCCAAAGCAATCGCCGGGGTTTTGGGGTGCTGTGCGAGGAGATCCGCACGGCCCAGATCCCTCCAGCCCCACGGCGGGGCTGTGGTCACCGCTTACCTCCGGGCAGGTCCTGCGCGGTGACGGCGGCGGGCAGAAGGGCCAGGGCCAGCGCGCAGAGCGGCAGCGCCGGGGCCATGGCGGAGCGGGGCCGGGACACAGCGGGGGCGGCTCCGCCGCTATGTAGGGCCGGCCGGGGGCGGGCCGGGGGCGGCCCCTCGGAGGGGCAGCGGGGCTGCTGGCACGACCTGCCGGCAGGGAAAAGGGATGGGGAGCGGCGGGTGGAGGAGCTGTGGCCGGCGGAGAAACCCCCGCGGCTGCCGGAGCCCAGCGGGACCGCGCCCGCCCGCAGGAGGGGGCCAGACCCCCGCGGGAGCAGCAGCAGGAGGCTGGCGAGGAGAGAGAGGAGAGAGAAGCGGCCTTTCCACAGCCTCCCCGGGGTGATCTCCGCCGCCTGCCCCTGCGCAAACCCAGCCCAAAGGGTCCCGCATCCCTTCCCGCAGCGGTTCATCTTTATAGCGCGGAAGCACGTTAATGGTAAAATACATATTGGTTCTCATGACATACGGCGATGTGATGAGATAGTGGAGTTTTATTGCAGACTTCGGTATTGTTCGTGCTGAAGTAAAACAAACAGCCCGGCCCTGGAGAGGACTTTGCTTTTGGGAGGCTTAGAGCAGCCCCCGGGGGATAAAGAACAGCTTTATCCCTGGGGTGACCAAGGTACCACAGCACCCCAGGCTCTGGGACCCTCCTAGCCTCATCTGGTGTCACAGGTCAGTCACTGCAGCCAGAGGGGCTCAAGGACTCCCGGATCCATAGACAAGCAGAAAAAGAGTGGCTTTGACAAGTTTTACTGTGATTGGAGATCTGTTAGTGTGCGTGTCAGTGCTCAGTCAATTTGTGTTGTACCTGAGTGCTTGATGGATGTAAGAACCTCATAAAAACCTCACCTGGGTGTCTTGATTAGGCTGGGACATCTCATGGCCATGAATAAATATTTACACTTGTAATTCCAAGCTTTGCATCCCAATCTGGCACCTGGGTCAGCACGGGCCAGGAATTAATTTTATGACACACGACACGCTAGGAGCTCCCTCCTGGGCAAAGCCAAAAACCCCATGCCTCACAGCCATGTGTTTCAGCACTGAAGACATGAGAAACTGCATCAATATAAATGAGGATTTTTTGCATGCTGTGGGTCAGTAGTGAACTGGGTGCATCCCCAAAAGCCCCCCTGGAGGTGCAGGCAGGAGCAGCCTGGCACAGGGGTGGATGGAGAGAAGTGAGTTAACCTGGCACTGTGGCCAGACCCTCCTTTGGGTTTTGGTGGAGGGAATAAGCACTGCACGGGTGTTTTTTTGAGGGAAAGCTGGCTGGGTTTCGGAGGGCAGGTGGGGGTGAGGGGTACCCATAGGTGGGGGTGGGAGGCAGCTCTGCAAAGCAAAGCATGGGTGCCAGGGAAGAGCTCTGGCTTGGAGAGTCACTGACCCCTCGGCATGGAGGCAGCTCAGGGAGAAAGAAGAAAATATTTTAGATTGCCCTGAACAAAATGAAGAAGATATCTAGTATTTTTCAGCAAAACCCCCGAAAAAGTGTCTCATAGCTTGAACAAGCAGCAACACTGGCCACCTCCGCTGCTGCCAGCTGCATCGTGGAGCTCATCATCCATCTGCTCCGAAAGCTTTGCTCTCCCTGCCGTGCTTGGTGTCCTCGAGAGCCAGATGGGCTGGCTGCCGGTGACAGAGCTCCTGCAGCCTGGGAGCGTCAGTGGCCAAAGGCGACGATGGGCTGAACACGGGATGCGGGAGCTGCAGCACGGGATGCGGGGGCTGAGCCTGGCGTGTGCGTGACACAGAGGTGCGCGTTCCTTCCACCGCCACAGGCGAGCGCTCTGCTGCCGGCAGCCGCCTCTTGACTGTGGTTCACATTTTGGCAGCTCCTCAGGAGAAACACGGGGCTCTTCACGTGTGATGGGGACTTGGGCTGTCAAAGACATGGAACTTGTGCATTTGCTGCTCCAAAAGCAGCTGGTGCTTGAGTTGGGCAGGCACTAATAATCACCCTACCGTTTGCTGGCACACGGGAGTCTCCCTGAAGCCCCCTCTGGGGCTGAGCAGTGCCCAGACACCAGAGTCACTGCCAGATGGTTTGGGAAGCAGGAGGAAGCATCAACTGAACCATTTCTGTTTGCAAAGCACTTCATTCCTTTGTCCTGGGTCTAGCCATGAAGCAACACCTGGACTACAAATCATCCCAGTGGCATGGGCAGGGACCCAGGCAGTGGGAGCAGGCAAGGAGCTGACAGGAGAGCCAGGGGAGACCAGAACACCACTCTGATCCCAGTGGCCTTTCCTCTCCCTCTCCTTATTTGTCTCTGAAGGGGATTTTCAAACCCTTCAAGATGGCCTCAAGTGGTTTCCAAGGCGACGGTGCTAGAGTCATCACTGCCATGGAAACCCTCTCTTTGGCATCATATAAATATTTCCCTTGAAGGAGGCTGGATGAGTGGGCGATGCACTATTTCCTAGCACTCCCTGGCTGCAACAGGACAACCTCCAGGAGATGGGAGGGAGCTTGGGAGGTTAAAATTAGCTTGCCATGCCGGCCGGCAATGGAAAGAGGTGACTGCTGATGTTTCAGCCCAAAACCTGGGGTTATTTGTGTCAGCGGGATCCAAATGAAAAAGACTTACTCTGTAGGGAGACAAAAATGAAAAAACAAAGAGGTGGAGAGGGGAGTAAGGTTGAAAACTCGTGGGTTTTTGCTGTTCTTCAAAAAAACTTCCTAAAGTTTTCTCTTTAATCCCAATCCCACATCCTCTTGGGTCAGTGCAGGCAGATGGGGGTCTTGGAGTATTTCACCCTCTCGTGGGAGCATATTCAAGGCCGAGGTGTTTTGCTTTGCTTTGAATTGTCTCCTTTCTGTCTCATCAGCTCACCAACACCTTCACAGGAGCACAGGGAGAGGTGTCTGCCTGCAGCCCTGAGGGCAGGCAGTGGAACAGGAAACCCCAAAATACCCCATTGTGCTGTGCTGTCCCCACACCGGGGGACACCGGGACTCCCTGCAGGGCCAATGTTTCTGCCGTCAGCTCCACCCAGCAGCTCCCCCAGCCCCTGCCCAGCCAGGCTCCCCTGGCTGCGGTGTGCCCATCCCTAGGGCACCGCTCTGGAGAGGCCCCTGGCACTGCCGGCGCTCTGCATGGCAGGGACACCAACCCAGCACGTGGCAGCCCCGCTGTCACCCCACCGTGCCAGGACGGATTTCTGAGGCTGCCCCGGGAGCTCCCAGAGCGGAGGAGCCGGTGTTTTCATAAACAGAGACGTCTGCCTTCATCGCTGGGGCCAAGCTCCGAGCAGGGCGAGGCTCCGCAGAGCCGTCCCTGCCCAGGCTGGCGTAAACACCTCCTGTCCCCGAGCAGATGGCTCCTCTCACATCCACGCTCCAGGCAGATACCAGAGGGCTTTCCTGACAAATAAAGCACCGCCGCACGCAGGTCTGGAGCGCCTCTGGCTTTCCTGGAAGAAAGGGGATGCTCCCTCCTTGTTGGACTGCTCCAGGCTATTTTTAGAGCTCCATAGCAACCAGCGGATGGGGAGACACGGTGTCCCCCTCTCTCACCTGCTGGCTGCTGGCCTTTGGCAGGGGCTGGGCATGAATGTGGGGACCTGGCTGCACTGGAGGATAGGGGTTCCATCTGATGAACCCCCCCAGCACCACCCCAAAAAGTCTCCCAGGAGGCAGAGAGCTGCTCCAAGACCCGCTTGCCCTCACCACTCCGGAAGGTGCTGCCAAGGAAATCTGGAGACCGGCAAGGTCAGACCCCAGCACCTGCTTTCCTCTTTCTCCCTTCAGAAAAAAAAACACACCCTAAATCCAGAGCAAACAATTAAAATGTTCCAGCTGCTGGCTCAGAGCAGCAATCCCAGATAAAACCCCAAGGATCTGCCAGCTAAAAATAGCCTGAGCCCCATAAATTAAACAAAAGCTTTTTGCCGGGCTCTTGGAAAGCCAGTTCCAGTGCAGTTTTCTCTATGTAAGGTATAACTGTAATGGTATTTGTTATTATTAGCCCTACCTCCCCCATGTCACCGACCTTCCCAGCACCATTGTTTAGGAACAGGAATTTTACACAGCCAGACTTCTTCCTCCTGGCAGCTCCTCTGCTGGAGCGGGATTCCCACTTCAGCTACTTTTCTGCCTTTTTATATTAGTTTAAACCTGTTTTTTCCCTTTTGGACAACTGATTATTTGATACTAAGACATCCTATGTTTTGTAGGGCCACCCTCATTTAAGGTCTGTCTCAGACATCTGCCTAATTTTTATCCCTCTCAGCTGTCCTGGGAGCTGTTGACCCTTAAATAAATTCCTGCTTGGAATGCAAAGGTATTGGGCAGCTCTTTGTGGATACTGTGCAATCCAACATGCGTGTAGGGGCTTGTCTCACCTCCTTTCTGTCATCAAGCCTGTTAACAATATTTTCTCAGATTATATATTATGTATATATGACGTTAGACAGCCAATGACTTACAACTTTCTGGGAGTTTTCTCCTCCAACCCTTTAAAGAGCTTCCAGCATCCCACTGCCTCAAGCACACGTGGCCAGCTCATGAGGAGGAGTTCTCTCCCATTCCCCTCCAATTCTTTTTCCCAGCACTCCATGCAGGGTGTGAAGAGCATATCCAACACCTGCTTTCCCATCCCAGATATTTAGGCCTTGTTGCTTTTTATATGGGCTGTTTGCAAAAATATTTCACTTACTGCACCCGGAGCAGCTGCATCCCAAAGCCACTGAGCTCCCTTGCTCCATCCTGCTGCTGGGCTTCGATTTTTCTTGCTGCACTTTGCCAGTAGTTCTGTGGCTGAGTAATCCAGCCCACATCTCCAAAAGGTGTGAGCAGGGCTGGAAGCTCAGAAAATCCACACCGCCTTTTCCAAGTGAGAGCACCATCTCCTCGCCAAGTTTTTCTCGGCTTTCCATCACTGCTGACTCCCAGCAGCAGGGCTGGCTCTTCTGAAACCACCCAGCAGAGCTTCTCCTTGCTGAGCTGAATCTGAGTGAGTTTCCACAGGTGCCACCCACTTGTCTTGTCCCATGTCATCATAGGGCCCCAAGTTTTTGGCTGCCTGCAGTGGTTTTTAGGCTGATAGACCTTTCTGGGCAGGGTGTGAGGAAGAGGACACAGAGGACACCTTGCCTGGTGCCTCCCCAGGGACTGGAAACAGCCTGAGTGCTCTGCACACCCTCAGCACCATTCAAGGGTGTGCAGGAGGAAGGGTGAGGTTCCCGTCCCACCGTGTCCTTGGCTTTGTAACTGTGTTTGTAAACATGCCTCTACCTGCCCCCTCAGCGGGGCACACAAAAAACCCCTCAACACGCTATTTTAAGTGAACTCAGACCA